>JANIIK010000881.1:0-37500 GCA_027704905.1 Muraenolepis orangiensis | reverse complement strand
GGGGACACAGCCCTGTTAGACTGCCTCCCCCTGGCCGGTGGTGGGTAAGGGGGACACGGCCCTGTTAGACTGCCTCCCCCTGGCCGGTGGTGGGTAAGGGGGACACGGCCCTGTTAGACTGCCTCCCCCTGGCCGGTGGTGGGTAAGGGGACACAGCCCTGTTAGACTGCCTCCCCCTGGCCGGTGGTGGGTAAGGGGGACACAGCCCTGTTAGACTGCCTCCCCCTGGCCGGTGGTGGGTAAGGGGGACACAGACCTGTTAGACTGCCTCCCCCTGGCCGGTGGTGGGTAAGGGGGACACGGCCCTGTTAGACTGCCTCCCCCTGGCCGGTGGTGGGTAAGGGGGACACGGCCCTGTTAGACTGCCTCCCCCTGGCCGGTGGTGGGTAAGGGGGACACAGCCCTGTTAGACTGCCTCCCCCTGGCTGGCATCTGCCCACTCCCCTTTCCCCCTCATTGATTTTAGTCATTTCCTATATAAAGTGTTTTTACCCATTATAAACAAATAAATGTGATTGACATTTTGAAATAAACTGTTCAACTGTTTCATTATAATTGATCCACGTGTCTGTCTTGTGTCAGTCATGAACTTGTAGAGCCTTCTTATTTCTGAGGTGTAGATAAAATCTCTCCTTGGTGAAATCCCCCAGGTGGCGTTGTCAGGCCTTTGGTGTTTGGGAGGCTCTGCCTTTAAGAACGACCACCCGTCACACATGCATCCACTGTTCAGTAATGATCAACAACAGACAGAACCCTAGCAGCCTATTTCCTATACAAGTTAATATAACTCAAGATATATTAATGTCACGTAATATTCATAACTCCTAAACCCCAAATAAGATCTATGTTTCTATGTAGGCCTTCCATGACTCTGAAGTCTCACTTAACCGTCATGCTTTAACATCCAGGGCCGATGCATTTAAACATCACAAGTCTATTAAGAATCAAACCTTTAATGACCTGAGAAGTGGTGTATCACAGACTGACCCTGATATCCTGGGGCTGGTTGTTCAAAGGGTGATTAACTCTTAACCAGTTGTTAAATCAGCTAATCAGTGGTTAACTTTTAACGTGTGGTTAACTGGGGTTGTTCAAAGGGTGTTTAGTGGTCAACCTGTGATTAACCAGTGGTTAACTTTAACCACTGGCTGAAGGTGTATTAAACTATGATTAAGACATGTCTAGTGGTTCTTGTTTAGCTTTTGCCCAACTTTTAGCTGCTCCACAACATGAATCAACATCGCTAGAGAAGATACCATCAAGAAACACAACAATTAGCATATATACAACACATACATCGAACTAATAAATATATGAACACTTTATTTTAAATCTCTCTTCAGTGTTTCCTGCTCTCCTCTACCAGCTCTGAGTCACGGCCGGGTGGAGGTGGGACCCTAAAGCAGGAAGAACAGAACGCCACATGGACTGATATTTATTTAAAATTGTTTAACGACTGGTTAACTAGTGATTAGTGAAACACTTGCCTAATCACCCTTTGAACAACCCACATTTAACCACTGGTTAACTAACCACTGATTAAGAAATATAACGACTGATTAAGACTTAACAACTGATTAAGTTAATCACTCTTTGAACAACCAACCCCAGATAAAGAATTCCAATAACCAGATAAAACATTCTAATAACCAGATAAAACATTCTAATAACGGATAAAACATTCTAATAACAGATAAAACATTATAATAACCAGATAAAACATTCTAATAACCAGATAAAACATTCTAATAACCAGATAAAACATTCTGATAACCAGATAAAACATTCTAATAACCAGATAAAACATTCTGATAACCAGATAAAACATTCTGATAACCAGATAAAACATTCTAATAACAGATAAAACATTCTAATAAACAGATAAAACATTCTGATAACCAGATAAAACATTATAATAACCAGATAAAACATTCTGATAACCAGATAAAACATTCTGATAACCAGATAAAACATTCTAATAACCAGATAAAACATTCTAATAACCAGATAAAACATTCTAATAACCAGATAAAACATTCTGATAACCAGATAAAACATTCTAATAACCAGATAAAACATTCTAATAACCAGATAAAACATTCTAATAACCAGATAAAACATTCTGATAACCAGATAAAACATTCTAATAACCAGATAAAACATTCTAATAACCAGATAAAACATTCTGATAACCAGATAAAACATTCTAATAACCAGATAAAACATTCTGATAACCAGATAAAACATTATAATAACCAGATAAAACATTCTAATAACCAGATAAAACATTCTGATAACCAGATAAAACATTCTAATAACAGATAAAACATTCTAATAACAGATAAAACATTCTGATAACCAGATAAAACATTCTAATAACAGATAAAACATTCTAATAAACAGATAAAACATTCTGATAACCAGATAAAAAATTATAATAACCAGATAAAACATTCTGATAACCAGATAAAACATTCTGATAACCAGATAAAACATTCTAATAACAGATAAAACATTCTAATAACAGATAAAACATTCTAATAACATATAAAACATTCTGATAACCAGATAAAACATTCTAATAACAGATAAAACATTCTAATAACAGATAAAACATTCTAATAACATATAAAACGTTCTAATAACAGATAAAACATTCTAATAACCAGATAAAACATTCTAATAACCAGATAAAACATTCTAATAACCAGATAAAACATTATAATAACAGATAAAACATTCTAATAACAGATAAAACATTCTAATAACAGATAAAACATTCTAATAACAGATAAAACATTCTAATAACCAGATAAAACATTATAATAACCAGATAAAACATTCTAATAACAGATAAAACATACTAATAACAGATAAAACATTCTAATAACAGATAAAACATTCTAATAACCAGATAAAACATTCTAATAACAGATAAAACATACTAATAACAGATAAAACATTCTAATAACAGATAAAACATTCTAATAACCAGATCAAACATTCTATTAACCAGATAAAACATTCTAATAACAGATAAAACATTCTATTAACCAGATAAAACATTCTAATAACCAGATAAAACATTCTAATAACCAGATAAAACATTCTATTAACCAGATAAAACATTCTGATAACCAGATAAAACATTCTAATAACAGATAAAACATTCTAATAACAGATAAAACATTCTATTAACCAGATAAAACATTCTAATAACCAGATAAAACCATCTAATAACCAGATAAAAATTCTAATAACCAGATAAAACATTCTAATAACAGATCAAACCTTCTAATAACAGATAAAACATTCTAATAACCAGATAAAACATTCTGATAACCAGATAAAACATTCTAATAACCAGATAAAACATTCTGATAACCAGATAAAACATTATAATAACCAGATAAAACATTCTAATAACCAGATAAAACATTCTGATAACCAGATAAAACATTCTAATAACAGATAAAACATTCTAATAAACAGATAAAACATTCTGATAACCAGATAAAAAATTATAATAACCAGATAAAACATTCTGATAACCAGATAAAACATTCTGATAACCAGATAAAACATTCTAATAACAGATAAAACATTCTAATAACAGATAAAACATTCTAATAACAGATAAAACATTCTAATAACATATAAAACATTCTAATAACAGATAAAACATTCTAATAACCAGATAAAACATTCTAATAACCAGATAAAACATTCTAATAACCAGATAAAACATTCTAATAACAGATAAAACATTCTAATAACAGATAAAACATTCTAATAACAGATAAAACATTCTAATAACAGATAAAACATTCTAATAACCAGATAAAACATTATAATAACCAGATAAAACATTCTAATAACAGATAAAACATACTAATAACAGATAAAACATTCTAATAACAGATAAAACATTCTAATAACCAGATAAAACATTCTAATAACAGATAAAACATACTAATAACAGATAAAACATTCTAATAACAGATAAAACATTCTATTAACCAGATAAAACATTCTAATAACCAGATAAAACATTCTAATAACCAGATAAAACATTCTATTAACCAGATAAAACATTCTGATAACCAGATAAAACATTCTAATAACAGATAAAACATTCTAATAACAGATAAAACATTCTATTAACCAGATAAAACATTCTAATAACCAGATAAAACCATCTAATAACCAGATAAAAATTCTAATAACCAGATAAAACATTCTAATAACAGATCAAACCTTCTAATAACAGATAAAACATTCTAATAACCAGATAAAACATTCTAATAACCAGATAAAACATTCTAATAACAGATAAAACATTCTAATAACAGATAAAACATTCTAATAACCAGATAAAACATTATAATAACCAGATGAAACATTCTAATAACAGATAAAACATTCTAATAACAGATAAAACATTCTAATAACAGATCAAACCTTCTAATAACAGATAAAACATTCTAATAACCAGATAAAACATTCTAATAACAGATAAAACATTCTAATAACCAGATAAAACATTCTAATAACAGATAAAACATTCTACTAACAGATAAAACATTCTAATAACAGATAAAACATTCTGATAACAGATAAAACATTCTAATAACAGATAAAACATTCTGATAACAGATAAAACATTCTAATAAAGTGTTGATGTTAAGGACGGCTCTTCCTCATGCGTTGCACTGGGAGAGAAGTCGTTGGGACGGAGACGATGAACTGTTTAGCCCTTGGTCAAGGTTTATCTTGCTCTGCTCAGTGGAGCTAACTTACATCTGACCATCAGGTGAACACCCCCTCATTAACATACCACGCAAGCCTGCGTCCTCACTTAGCGCCTAACGCTTCAGTGCCTCACAGCAGTACAATAACAACACCGCATCCCCCGTGAACTTGGGTACAGAATAGACACAATCTATACACATGTAACAACCGAGGACATATGTAGACCTGTCACTCAACACCCCACTTGTACTCAGGTTGCTGTACTCCAAACATGTCAACAAATCAACAAAGAGACAAACAAAACTCCAAAAACCATTCCTGCAAACGTCTTCAGTTCCATCTTAGTTGGAGGTGTTGTCATTATGTCTGCCACCATCTCTTCAGTAGGGCAGGACACCAGAGGTACTTTCCCATCACTTACAGTTGATCTAATGAAGTGGTACTTTATGTCCACGTGCTTACACCGCTGTCTGCCTACAGGGTTCTAGGGCGATGGTTCCCTGGTTGTCCTCATACTCTACTGTTTGTGTCTATTTGTAATCCTCCATACCCTCCAGTAACCGCTCTAGATATATACACTCTTGTATAGTTGAGGCCAGAGCCATGTATTCCGCCTCACAGGTGGAAAGTGCTACTGTAGGCTGCTTCCTACTCTCCATGAGACTAAAGAGCTGTTCTTACTGAGGCCTACACATTACATGACATTACAGTCATATAGCAGACACTTTTATCCAAAGAGACTTACAATAGTGTGTTTCAACAAAGGAAGGAAAGAGAACAACTCGTCACCAGAAGTCAAAATTTCATTTCTAACACGTCTCCAATAACTGAACCAGAGCTCAGGTAGAAGTACAATAATTCAGACTAAAGTGTAAGGGACAAAGTACAATAAGTTGGCAAACAATATGCAACAATATTGTAGTGTATGTTTATACCCTTATTATAATCTAAACACTGTCTTATGGTCCTCTATACATAGCAGTAGGTGGTGTAGTGTATGTTTATACCCTTATTATAATCTAAACACTGTCTTATGGTCCTCTATACCTAGCAGTAGGTGGTGTAGTGTATGTTTATACCCTTATTATAATCTAAACTCTGTCTTATGGTCCTCTATACCTAGCAGCAGATGGCTACATCATAATCTTCTGGTGAAGCCCAAGGCCCACTAGGTCATAGAGATGTGTTGAGATGTTCCAGTTATCGGCTGGTGTCCCTGTAGGCCCTTATAAGGGTACCTTTAGGGCCTTCAACGGTGTCCTATGGACGTACCGTGAGCCATAGCCGTAGGGAGTCGTGCCGTGGGGAACGTTTGACCGATAAGAATGAAGTGATGTCCAAGCCACGGAATGTGGGAGAACGTATATACTGGGTAAGAAGGAGAGGATCTTCAGTCTGACAATTGGCACGGCAGACTCCATCTTGCTGCAGTTGATTATTGTTATCCGGACCTCTGCAATTGATTCTTATCCATCCGAGTAGAAATTATTCTACAATGCTATTAGTATATTATATATATATATAGTATATTATATATATAGTATATTAGTATAGCCCTTAGTCAGAGTTACAGGGTGGCTTTACATCTGATGATGAAACCAGAATCACATCTGGTTCTCCTTCCAGTCCGTTTGGTCACTTATTGGATAGAGAGAAATGGGGCTTTGATTTAGTCAATGTATATACTCTTTAGTGTATTGTTATGATGGTTATTATGAATATTATTGATGGTTGTTGGTTATCGTTTCCATCCCCCTCTCTGTGTTAAGGTTATTTTTCGACTTCGTCCCAAGCAGCAAAACAGGTTATTTGAAGCCAAACCAGGTTTGACTTGGGTTGTATTTTGGTGTTCAACAAACGCTCATCAAACCGGTTTCTTGACCCCAACAGAAGGAACTCTAAAAGTAACTTTGTTAAACGTTCTAATCGGGTGTTGAACGCAACGTTTAAAAACCAACGCATCTGACATCGATTCTGAATCGGTGTCAACTTATACCAACTGTTACCAACCAGAACACAATGTGAATGACACGGTCTAAACAGGTGTGAAACCCACCGTTCAATAAGGATCGTATCGGAGACCTATTTCACACGTTTAACGGAGGTGCTGGTGTGGGGTCATTTAACACCCAATAGCGACGTGTTGGAAACGTTTCATAAACCTGTTTCCTCCACATGTGGACAGATGCTTAAGCAATGGCATGATGTCTAATGGACAGCACCAGGTCCATCTGGTGAGTTCTGATGAACAGATCACAGATGAACACTCTTGTTGGTGCAGATAGAATAGAACTAGAGGAGATCACACTGGGCTGTTGCAAAGGGCTTGGTGACTAAGGAGCATTTGGTTAGAAATGTTCTTTTAGAGTCTAAAGTTATTGTAGCTACCCAGTATAGACCTAGCTACACCGAGCTGACCGTGAAATAAGACATTCATCCATACAACACTTTAGATAAGATACATATTTACATTTGGATTGTTTGTTTTGGTAGTATTTAGTGTTTAGATAGTTAACGTTAGTTTTATAAGTCAGATAGATATGAATGACGAATGACTGACATGATGTATGTGTCTTTTAGTAAATCCATTTCCAAGCTATGACCACCTGATGGCGTTTTGGGGTTTGATTGAGCCTTCAATTGACTAAATGGTTGGGGTCCAAGCAAGTCCTTCATCACTAACAACCCTCCTCCTCATCACTAACCACCCTCTTCCTCACTAACCATCTTCCTCTTCATCACTGACCACCCTCCTCTTCATCACTCACCTCCCTCCTCCTCATCACTAACCACCCTCCTCTTCATCACTCACCACCCTCCTCTTCATCACCCACCACCCTCCTCTTCATCACTAACAACCCTCCTCTTCATCACTAACCACCATCCTCTTCATCACTAACCACCCTCCTCTTAATCACTAACCACCCTCCTCTTCATCACTCACCACGCTCCTCTTCATCACCCACAAACCTACTCTTCATCACTCACCACCCTCCTATTCATCAATCACCACCCTCCTCTTCGTCACTAACAACCCTCCTATTCCTCAATCACCACCCTCCTCTTCGTCACTCCTCTTCATCAATCACCACCCTCCTCTTCATCACTCACCACCCTCCTCTTCATCACTAACAACCCTCCTCTTCATCACTTACGACCCTCCTCTTCATCACTCACCACCCTCCTCTTCATCACCCACCACCCTCTTCATCACTAAAAACCCTCCTCTTCATCACTTACCACCCTCCTCTTCATCACTCACCACCCTCCTCTTCATTAATCCTCTTCATCACTCACCACCCTCCTCTTCATCACCCACCACCCTCTTCATCACTAACAACCCTCCTCTTCATCACTTACCACCCTCCTCTTCATCACTCACCACCCTCCTCTTCATCACTCACCACCCTCCTCTTAATCACTAACCACCCTCCTCTTCATCACTCACCACCCTCCTCTTAATCACTAACCACCCTCCTCTTCATCACTCACCACGCTCCTCTTCATCACCCACAAACCTCATCTTCATCACTAACAACCCTCCTCTTCATCACTAACCACCCTCCTCTTAATCACTAACCACCCTCCTCTTCATCACTCACCACGCTCCTCTTCATCACCCACAAACCTACTCTTCATCACTCACCACCCTCCTATTCATCAATCACCACCCTCCTCTTCGTCACTAACAACCCTCCTCTTCATCACTTACGACCCTCCTCTTCATCACTCACCACCCTCCTCTTCATCACCCACCACCCTCTTCATCACTAAAAACCCTCCTCTTCATCACTTACCACCCTCCTCTTCATCACTCACCACCCTCCTCTTCATCACTCACCACCCTCCTCTTAATCACTAACCACCCTCCTCTTCATCACTCACCACGCTCCTCTTCATCACTAACCACCCTCCTCTTCATCACTAACAACCCTCCTATTCATCAATCACCACCCTCCTTTCGTCACTCCTCTTCATCACTCAACACCCTCCTCTTCATCACTAACCACCCTCCTCTTCATCACTAACAACCCTCCTATTCATCAATCACCACCCTCCTCTTCGTCACTCACCAGCCTCCTTTTCATCACTCACCACCCTCCTCTTCATCACTAACCACCCTCCTCTTCATCACTAACAACCCTCCTCTTCATCACTAACAACCCTCCTATTCATCAATCACCACCCTCCTCTTCGTAACTCACCACCCTCCTCTTCATCACTAACAACCCTCCTCTTCATCACTAACAACCCTCCTATTCATCAATCACCACCCTCCTCTTCGTCACTCACCACCCTCCTCTTCATCACTAACAACCCTCCTCTTAATCACTAACCACCCTCCTCTTCATCACTCACCACGCTCCTCTTCATCACCCACAAACCTCATCTTCATCACTAACAACCCTCCTCTTCATCACTAACAACCCTCCTATTCATCAATCACCACCCTCCTCTTCATCACTCCTCTTCATCACTCAACACCCTCCTCTTCATCACTAACCACCCTCCTCTTCGTAACTCACCACCCTCCTCTTCATCACTAACAACCCTCCTCTTCATCACTAACAACCCTCCTATTCATCAATCACCACCCTCCTCTTCGTCACTCACCACCCTCCTCTTCATCACTAACAACCCTCCTCTTCATCACTAACAACCCTCCTATTCATCAATCACCACCCTCCTCTTCATCACTCACCACCCTCCTCTTCATCACTAACAACCCTCCTCTTCATCACTGACAACCCTCCTATTCATCAATCACCACCCTCCTCTTCATCACTCCTCTTCATCACTCAACACCCTCCTCTTCATCACTAACCACCCTCCTCTTCGTAACTCACCACCCTCCTCTTCATCACTAACAACCCTCCTCTTCATCACTAACAACCCTCCTATTCATCAATCACCACCCTCCTCTTCGTCACTCACCACCCTCCTCTTCATCACTAACAACCCTCCTCTTCATCACTAACAACCCTCCTATTCATCAATCACCACCCTCCTCTTCATCACTCACCACCCTCCTCTTCATCACTAACAACCCTCCTCTTCATCACTGACAACCCTCCTATTCATCAATCACCACCCTCCTCTTCATCACTCCTCTTCATCACTCACCACCCTCCTCTTCATCACTAACAACCCTCCTCTTCATCACTGACAACCCTCCTATTCATCAATCACCACCCTCCTCTTCATCACTCACCACCCTCCTCTTAATCACTAACCACCCTCCTCTTCATCACTCACCACGCTCCTCTTCATCACCCACAAACCTCATCTTCATCACTAACAACCCTCCTCTTCATCACTAACAACCCTCCTCTTCATCACTGACAACCCTCCTATTCATCAATCACCACCCTCCTCTTCATCACTCACCACCCTCCTCTTCATCACTAACAACCCTCCTCTTCATCACTGACAACCCTCCTATTCATCAATCACCACCCTCCTCTTCATCACTCACCACCCTCCTCTTAATCACTAACCACCCTCCTCTTCATCACTCACCACGCTCCTCTTCATCACCCACAAACCTCATCTTCATCACTAACAACCCTCCTCTTCATCACTAACAACCCTCCTATTCATCAATCACCACCCTCCTCTTCGTCACTCCTCTTCATCACTCAACACCCTCCTCTTTTTCTGAATCTGAATCTGAATTCATCACTAACCACCCTCCTCTTCGTAACTCACCACCCTCCTCTTCATCACTAACAACCCTCCTCTTCATCACTAACAACCCTCCTATTCATCAATCACCACCCTCCTTTTCGTCACTCACCACCCTCCTCTTCATCACTAACAACCCTCCTCTTCATCACTAACAACCCTCCTATTCATCAATCACCACCCTCCTCTTCGTCACTCACCACCCTCCTCTTCATCACTAACAACCCTCCTCTTCATCACTAACAACCCTCCTATTCATCAATCACCACCCTCCTCTTCGTCACTCACCACCCTCCTCTTCATCACTAACCACCCTCCTCTTCATCACTAACAACCCTCCTATTCATCAATCACCACCCTCCTCTTCATCACTAACAACCCTCCTCTTCATCACTATCAACCCTCCTCTTCATCACTCCTCTTATACTCAAAGGACAACACATCATGTTCACCTCACTGGATTATGGAACACAACGTCATGAACACCAATCCAACATCATACTTTAATAACACTTCAAAAAAGGATTTAAAGGAAACAATCCCATGTGATTAATAATGCTTCAAAGAATCAAAGGAAACAACATGAACATGTGATATTTAGCTGGTCAGACCATGAAAGAACATCCAATGCATGACTCCAGCTCTGAGAACACATCTTCATCTCCACCACAAACATCATATTGAATACAACAGTCTTCTAGAACGTGTTAAAGAGAAAGTTCAACCATTTAAAACATTATATTGAATACAACAGTCTTCTAGAACGTGTTAAAGAGAAAGTTCAACCATTTAAAACATTATATTGTATGAAGCAGTTTTTTGCGAACCTTTTAAAAAGAAATGTTCATGAATTTTTAGCGATCAAAATGAACAACAGTCAAAAGTTGAACAGTCTTTAAATCCCTGGGGTCCATCCGTGACCCAGCGGTAGGACCCATGGTGGTAGATCACCTCCTCTGACCCCTGACCTCTGAAACTGCTCTCTGGCCATTTGGGGCCTTAAGGGAGAAACCCCCCCTCACCCCCCTGTGTGTGTGTGTGTGTGTATAGTGTATACTGTGTGTGTGTGTGTATAGTGTATACTATGTGTGTGTGTGTATAGTGTATACTATGTGTGTGTGTGTGTATAGTGTATACTATGTGTGTGTGTGTGTATAGTGTATACTATGTGTGTGTGTGTGTATAGTGTATACTATGTGTGTGTGTGTGTATAGTGTATACTATGTGTGTGTGTGTGTGTATAGTGTATACTATGTGTGTGTGTGTGTGTATAGTGTATACTATGTGTGTGTGTGTGTATAGTGTATACTGTGTGTGTGTGTGTGTATAGTGTATACTATGTGTGTGTGTGTATAGTGTATACTATGTGTGTGTGTGTATAGTGTATACTATGTGTGTGTGTGTGTATAGTGTATACTATGTGTGTGTGTGTGTGTGTATAGTGTATACTATGTGTGTGTGTGTATAGTGTATACTATGTGTGTGTGTGTGTATAGTGTATACTATGTGTGTGTGTGTGTATAGTGTATACTATGTGTGTGTGTGTGTGTATAGTGTATACTATGTGTGTGTGTGTATAGTGTATACTATGTGTGTGTGTATAGTGTATACTATGTGTGTGTGTGTATAGTGTATACTATGTGTGTGTGTGTATAGTGTATACTATGTGTGTGTGTGTATAGTGTATACTATGTGTGTGTGTGTATAGTGTATACTATGTGTGTGTGTGTATAGTGTATACTATGTGTGTGTGTGTGTATAGTGTATACTATGTGTGTGTGTGTATAGTGTATACTATGTGTGTGTGTGTGTAGTGTATACTATGTGTGTGTGTGTGTATAGTGTATACTATGTGTGTGTGTGTGTGTCAGGGTTTCTGTTCGCCGGTTTTTAGCGGGTAAAAAAAAACAAAGCTGTGGATCAAAATGTCCGCTAACAATAATGCTCAAACTGACCTGAGATCAGCTTTACTACTGTGTGTGTGTGTGTGTGTGTGTGTGTGTGTGTGTGTGTGTGTGTGTGTGTGTGTGTGTGTGTGTGTGTGGTGTGTGTGTGTGTGTGTGTGTGTGTGTGTGTGTGTGTGTGTGTGTGTGTGTGTGTGTGTGTGTGTGTGTGTGTGTGTGTGTGTGTGTGTGTGTGTGTGTGTGTGTGTGTGTGTGTGTGTTGCTACAACGGACACAGAGACACTGAGGAACCATAACCCCATAACCCAAACCCAGGGAGGAGGTCCTCCTGGGTGAATGTGGACTGGAAGGTGTGGATGGGTGTCTGTGTGTCTGAGGACCCTCCTCCATCTGGGGACACTCTGTAGAAGGAGAGAGAGCCAGCAGGTCGGTTCACATACACTCCTACTCTGTTAGAGGGGGGGAGACCTATGACTGTTTTACTACCGTTGAACCAGACAGAGTAACCATCATCATAACAATAAAGACACCAGGACTTGTTGTTGAATCCAAGCAAGCTGTCTTTACCCCCTCCTCTCCTAGTGATTCCTCTGTATGTCACTCCTATAGCAACACCTCCTTTCCTCTCCACCTCCCAGTAACAGCGGTCAGTCAGAGCCTCTCTACACAACACCTGGGGCCAGTAGTCAAATCTCTCTGGGTGATCAGGATACTCCTCCTCCTCTCTAACCCTCGTCACCTTCCTGTTGTCCTCAGACAGAGAGAGTTCTCTCCAGGCTGTGTTTGGGTCCAGTGTGAGTTCACACGCATCTGATGGAGAACAAGACATGATTAGTCTGCTGAACTGTTGTTGTTGTTCCTAGAAACTGAGGCCAGACTGTAGTTTGTGTTCTCCTGATGTTCTCAGTCCCTCAGCGTCACCACATGGGCTCTGTGTGTGTCATCAATATATTAGTAGCATCAGGATTATTATGTTCTAATGTCTTACATAACAATCAGAATAATAATAAGATTATTATTGGATTTATATAATAATATTAATAATGATAACAACACTTATTATATTATACACAATAATTATCTAAATAATTAATTAATTCATTAATTATTTATTTATTAAAGTATTAATATTAATATGTGTATTAATAATAGTAAATACTAATATTCATAATTATAATACATTATGGTAATCGTTATTCAAAACATCATTCACACTTATCAATTTGTTTTATTCTTCAATGGTCCTTATTTATACATAAGGATGATGATAATCCTAAGAATAACAGTAGTTGTTATAATATAATATTAAATACACACACTAATATTAAAGGGAAAGCTGCTCCGTTTGGGTCTCTAAACGTGTTGGTCAGCATTTCTGATGTTTTGGACTGAAATGTAGAAAGTTATCAAACGGGGACATGTTGTCTACTTCCAGATCAACCAGTTTTCACACAGTGGTTTTCTATTGGCTCCGCCCCCTGGCTCCAGTGAGGGGGGGTTGGACAGCGTTTGGCCACGCCCCTTAAACCTGCTCCTTTGGAACCCAAACTGTATATTTTTTATAAAACCGAAGGTCTGCTAAAACGGTTGATTACTTACCCTTTAATAATGTGAGGATTGTTATGGTCTAATAATAATAATAACACTACTAATAACCAATAATAATTCATTAATAAATAACCATGTATCAGTAATAATACCTGTTGTACTTTATAAAAGGAGAATTCATTGTGATGGTTAACAATATTATTATTGATTAGATGAGTCATGTATCTAATGAATATTAATATTGATGAGATACATGATGTATCTCATCAATATTAATATTGATAAGATCCATAATGTTCATTCCCAGTAGGACGTCACCTCCTGCTGTGTGGATGGACCTTCCATCTAAAGAGTGAGTGTGTGTTGTGATGACTCAAACTAAACAGACACTCACACTTCTTTAGAGCTGGTTTCTGACTCTGACTCGAGGCTCCTGAGTCTCCTGGCTTATTGTAGCTTTGTATGTCCAGCTCACAGCCTTCCTGTGAGACCATACAGCCAGACAACCTACACACACACACACACACACACACACACACACACACACACACACACACACACACACACACACACACACACACACACACACACACACACACACACACACACACACACACACACACACACACACACACACACACACACACACACACACACACACACACACACACCAGATGAGTTACTCTTATGAATAGTCTCTATTTAGATGTGTGAATTAGAACTTTTATGGCTGTAAACCAGTTGAATGTCTTCTGATATCAAAGCCTGTGCTGTAAGTGTTTGCTCATTGAGTCCAACTGACCTGAGAGTCTCCAGTGTACAGTGTGGACTCCCCAGTCCAGCAGAGAGCAGCTTCACTCCTGAATCCTGCAGGTCGTTGGTACTCAGGTCCAGCTCTCTCAGACTGGAGGAGTTGGAGCTGAGAACTGAGGCCAGAGCTTCACAGCATCTCTCTGACAGATGACAGCCATTCAGCCTTCACACAACATCAACAGGAACATGTTAGGAACTGGGTTGAAAGGGCTTATTAGAATTAAAACCACTTAAATCCACTTAAAACCACAATTAAATACATACAGTACACAGTCTTTACTAGCATTATGAATAAATAATCTAAGTTTAATAAATGATAACAGCGCTGTAGGTAAGATTGAACAGCCAATATTGGAGTGTAATTTGTAGCCTGGTCCAGTATTGTCCAGTATTCATTCAAATTGAAGAACAAGTATTCACAAATATGAATAGACTAGGGAAAAACCCAGTTGTGGTGTTTCCTGGTATAATACCCAGTTGTTACTGGACTTCCTGTAACGATTTCGGTGGTTGGCAGGGGGTGTGGCCAAGCCACGTGCGCTGGCGGCGCACACACACACACACACCTGTTCACGATCACATTGTCGAATTGCTAATCACCTCACCTGGGGTATATATACCTTGTCTATCCTTTACCCCAGCGTGAGGTCATTACGTATACTGAACGTTTTTCTTCCATCTGTTCTGATACCCGTCGCCTGCCTACTACCCGGCCGGTACTTCGCACCCGACATCCCGGTACCCAGACTCCTCCCCCGTCCCGGACTACTTGTCGGTCTACTACCTGCCGGTACTCCGCGGATCGTCCTCCCCGTCTACCCTTGTGTTTTGCGTGTGATTTCGAGAATAAAGCCGTTCATATCGCTCCACTGTGTCGTTGTCTGCGTTCGGGGTCCAACCCACACTCCTCATCGTGACAGAACGACCGCACCACTATGGACCTCGGCAACTTCGACCAGTGGATGCAAAATATGCGGTCTCTCAATGACTTTGGACGCATCGTGAACCTGGCCCCGTTGGACCCCGGCCCCGTTGGACCCCGGCCACCTCGTGCTGGTGGACCAATTGGTGCTGGAGCTGATGGATCACCGGTTAGCCGACCTTGGCCCCGGTGATCTCGAGCGGGTGAGGCACCTGGTCGATGCCCTGAGGAGCCGTGGCAGATCAGGGGTTCGAGCGCTGCGGAGGCTGGAGAAGGCGCCACGCTGTCCCTGCCTGCTGACGTCACGCTTCCCCTGTCTTCCGACGCTGCCGACGTCGAGCCGCACCCGCCTGAAGACGTCGCGCCGCACCCGCCTGAGGACGTCGCTCCACACCCGCCCGACAACGTCGCGCGGCCCCCGTCTGCTGACGCTGCGCTGCACCTGCCTGACGACGTCACGCGGGGGGGACTACAGAGGGGGTCCAGAGCGACCTCCAGAGAAGACTCCCACCAACCTGTGCAGAAGGGGTGGCTCTCTTCCCGGGCCCCGCCCGCCCACCAAATCTCCTCCACCCCCCCGGATCATCGACTGGGAGGCAGACGGTCCAGAGGAGCGGGGTTACTGTCTGGATCCGTTCTTTTCCCTTGACTGCCACCGGGAACCCCCCGGACATCCCGGTACGCAGACTCCTCCCCCGGTCCGGACTACTCGTCGGTCTACTACCTGCCGGTACTCCGCGGATCGTCCTCCCCGTGCACCATTGTGTTTTGTGTGTGCTTTTGGAATAAAGCCGTTCGTATCGCTCCACTGTGTCGTTGTCTGCGTTCGGGGTCCAACCCACACTCCTCATCGTGACACTTCCTACTGAAGTGGTGCTGTTACTAACGGTTCACAATCCAATTGTTATGTAGTTTAGAAAATTAAAATAAAAAATAAAGTAAAATAAAATCTGTCCGGACACTTGACCGGCAAAAAGAAATCCTGGCGGAAACCCTGACACACACACACACACACACACACACACACACACACACACACACACACACACACACACACACACACACACACACACACACACACACACACACACACACACACACACACACAGTATGTTTGAAACTCCTACCTCTCCTCTCTGGAGGGGCATCCATCTTTAAAGGAATAGAGTAGATCCATAGAACGGTAACTCTTCATGGAGACACAGCTGGGTCCAGGGGAGTCTGCTCTCTCCTTCTGCTCTGGTCTTCAACACAACACACACACAGCTTTTACTGACACTAACGATGGTGTCCTGATACATCACTGCTGAGCTCTGAGATCACAGTCACAGACACTTAGAGATCCTCTTCTCACCTGTTAGCTCTGCTCTGGCGGCCATGTTCCCCAGACAGAGAGCTTTTAGAGGTAGGATCCCCCTCCTCTCTCTCCTCATTCATAGCAGACCGGAGACCCCAGCCGATTTCAAGAAGCTGGATTTGCAGGTTAACCGGAGATGTTAAGACAGAATTCAGGGAATAGCAGAATCTTCAGTTTCAAATACCAAGCTTAGACTGATCTCAGTTCAGTTATCACGGTGACTCCTGCTGTGAGCCTCATGCTGCTTCCCTGAGGACTATACTAGCAAGAAGGATGTGGGGTTAGTGAGTCACTTCAGGTTAACCCTGAGGACTATACTACCAAGCAGGATGTGGGGTTAGTGAGTCACTTCAGGTTAACCCTGAGGACTATACTACCAAGCAGGATGTGGGGTTAGTGAGTCACTTCAGGTTAACCCTGAGGACTATACTAGCAAGCAGGATGTGGGGTTAGTGAGTCACTTCAGGTTAACCCTGAGGACTATACTACCAAGCAGGAAGTGGGGTTAGTGAGTCACTTCAGGTTAACTCTGAGGACTATACTACCAAGCAGGATGTGGGGTTAGTGAGTCACTTCAGGTTAACCCTGAGGACTATACTACCAAGCAGGATGTGGGGTTAGTGAGTCACTTCAGGTTAACCCTGAGGACTATACTACCAAGCAGGATGTGGGGTTAGTGAGTCACTTCAGGTTAACCCTGAGGACTATACTACCAAGCAGGATGTGGGGTTAGTGAGTCACTTCAGGTTAACCCTGAGGACTATACTACCAAGCAGGATGTGGGGTTAGTGAGTCACTTCAGGTTAACCCTGAGGACTATACTACCAAGCAGGATGTGGGGTTAGTGAGTCACTTCAGGTTAACCCTGAGGACTATACTACCAAGCAGGATGTGGGGTTAGTGAGTCACTTCAGGTTAACCCTGAGGACTATACTACCAAGCAGGATGTGGGGTTAGTGAGTCACTTCAGGTTAACCCTGAGGACTATACTACCAAGCAGGATGTGGGGTTAGTGAGTCACTTCAGGTTAACCCTGAGGACTATACTACCAAGCAGGATGTGGGGTTAGTGAGTCACTTCAGGTTAACCCTGAGGACTATACTACCAAGCAGGATGTGGGGTTAGTGAGTCACTTCAGGTTAACCCTGAGGACTATACTAGCAAGCAGGATGTGGGGTTAGTGAGTCACTTTAGGTTAACCCTAAAGATTATAAGCAGGGTTTGGAGTTATTGAGGTAAATATCCACCATTGTTTGTGTCACACACTCAAGTCAAGTCAAGTTTATTTTCACTTCACATAAAGCAGTGATGTGAAAATCTTGTGTGCAAAACCCGACGACAGACAGCAGTTATAAAATAAGTTGTATATATATAAAATATGTTTAGGCTCTCTCGCCCTCTCTCTCCCATTGCAGCTCAACCTCTCTCTACCAGTCTATTTAATTCAACAGAGCTTTATTGGCATGGGAAGCACACATTCACATCACAAAAGTAACAAAGAACTACAAAAGGCTAAACCAAAAGAGTTGAACACTATATATATATATCTATTTGTAGAGATATATAGATATATATCTATTTATATCCATATACATATTTATATATGTATATATATATACATATATATACATATTTATATATATATAGTACCAGTGTCTCTCTCTAGAGCACACCCTCCCTCTCTCTCTGTCACACACACACACACACTTTCTCCGGGTTGTTCCGTTGCTGTGGTTTCCTGTGTGTGTGTGTGTGTGTGTGTGTGTGTGTGTGTGTGTGTGTGTTTATATCCAAACCGAGCTAATGCAGGCACCCTTTCTCACATATAAACATATATACACACTCACACACGCAGTGTTTTTATGAACCTTTTAAAGCCAAAAGAGCAATTATTTCCCCCAAGGTGTGAGAGAGAGAGAGAGAGAGAGTGAGAGAGAGAGAGAGAGAGAGAGAGAGGCGTTAGTTTAAGTGTATTCTTATAAAGTTTTAAGGACTGAAGAATACTTCCCTCTGTTTTCAGAGCATGCAGCCAACGATGCCAACGATCCCAACAGGACCATCACTATCTGTTCCCATGGACCACTTGTATTGATGACCAGAAGATCAACCAGGATCCCTGCTGCTAACTCATGTGTGTGTGAGTGTGTGTATTTCTATATGTTTGAGTATGTCTGTGTGTGTGTATGTTTAGAAATGTGTGTGTGTGTTTGTGTGAGTCTGTGTGTGTGTGTGTGTGTGTGTGTGTGTGTGTGTGTGTGTGTGTGTGTGTGTGTGTGTGTGTGTGTGTGTGTGTGTGCGCGTGTGTGTGTGTGTGATTGTATAAATGTGTTGTGATTCCAGCATCACACCACTCTCCTCTCCAGCCACGCTCCTCTGGCTCCCCCTCCTGGCCACCTGGGGTTACTACACCCAGGAGAACACTCCGTCCCAGAGGACCGTAGTCACGTCAGCCCACCTGTTCCCTATTCCCAATCAGGCTCCCTGTTTAGACTCCGCCCCCCTGTCACTCCTTTCCAGAACTTTCCCGTTGTTCAACCTGAGACTCTCTGGCAATCCTCTGTTTCTGTAGAGCTTTATTAAAGTAACGTTCCCGCCCACGCATAACCACAACATCCGGGTATTACATGCAACCTTTAAACCCACCCCTAGGTGTCGCTGTAACACAGGCTACTAACATATGCCTTTATGGAACATCTCCCTTCCTTTAGCTGCTTAAAACAATGACATGCTTGCATCTTGGTCAACAATCAACTTGGTTAACAATCAACTTAACATGAAACATTAAACTTAACATTAAATAACACAATAACAATCAAATAACATTCCAACATAACATTATTACTTTTTTTTTATATATTTTTAATATATATATATATATATATATATATATATATATATATATATATATATATATATATATATACGCATGGTATATATTAGTCTTACACAAACACACAGAGAGACACACACACACACACACACACACACACACACACACACAGGAAACCACAAGCAACAGAACAACCCGTAAGAAGAGTGTGTGTGTGTGACAGAGAGAGAGGGAGGGTGTGCTCTAGAGAGAGACACTAGTACTATATATATATGTACATATACATATATATATATACATATATATATGTATATATATATTCAGATTCAGATTACTTTATTAATCCCGAGGGAAATTAAGGAAATATATATATATATATACATATATACATATATATACGCATGGTATATATTAGTCTTACACAAACACAAAGACACACACACACACACACACATACACACACACACACACACACACACACACACACACACACACACACACACCACGTCTTTTAAAATAAATCACCAAAGTGTTCCAGTTTGAACCGGCTCCCTGGTGCATAACAAGTTTAGAGACATACTCTTTAACCCCTTGGTCAACACTCACTACTCACCTTATAACGCTGTCCACCGTTTAGTTTATAAGGCTTGTTTCCTTTGTCTCCAGAAAGAAGAACTGTCTCTCTCCGTCGAGTCTCATAAAGAGGAACCGTCTCTCTCCGTCGAGTCTCATAAAGAGGAACCGTCTCTCTCCGTCGAGTCTCATAAAGAGGAACCGTCTCTATCCGTCGAGTCTCATAAAGAAGAACCGTCTCTCTCCGTCGAGTCTCATAAAGAAGAACCGTCTCTCTCCGTTGAGTCTCATAAAGAAGAACCGTCTCTCTCCGTCGAGTCTCATAAAGAGGAACCGTCTCTCTCCGCCTCAAAGAGGAAACGCCTTTCTGTCGAGTCACAAAGAGACTAAAGTTTACTTTCGGTTTCGTGAAGGTGACGTCATCTAGCCCCGCCCCCTCACCTATCCTGGTTCTCTGAACCAAGCGATCACACAACGGATGTTTAGCAACACACTAAATCTGATAGAACCGATTTAACATCATTTAAACCATTTCTCAGACACACACACACACATTCATATAAATACACACACACATTTATATAAATACACACACACATTTATATAAATACACACACACACATTTATATAAATACACACCTTTAAATAAATACACACACATTTATATAAATACACACCTTTAAATAAATACACACACATTTATATAAATACACACCTTTAAATAAATACACACACCCATGTATATAAATACACACATACATTGATATAAATACACACACACACATTCTAATAAATACACACACACCTTTATATAAATACACACCTTTAAATAAATACACACACGTTTATATAAATACACACACCCATGTATATAAATACACACACACCTTTATATAAATACACACCTTTAAATAAATACACACCCATTTATATAAATACACACACCTTTAAATAAATACACACACACATTTATATATATATACACACACCCGTTTATATAAATACACACACATTTATATAAATACACACACATCTTTATATAAATACACACACACATTTATATAAATACACACATCTTTATATAAATACACACACACATTTATATAAATACACACACATCTTTATATAAATACACACACACATTTATATAAATCACACACACACACCTTTATATAAATACACACACAATTTAAATAAACACACACACATTTATATAAATACACACACTCCATGGTGCCGGTATAGAATGTTCTCAGGACGCGGGGGCCCATGCTGAATGTCCTCAGACGCCTGAGGAAATACAGGCGTTGTTGGGCCCTTTTCACCACGTGTGTGGTGTGCGTGGACCATGTGAGGTCCTCTGAGATGTGCACGCCGAGGAACTTGAAGCCGCTGACCCTCTCTACTGCAACACCGTCGATGGAGATAGGGCCGTGCTCTCCCCTCTGCTTCCTGTAGTCCACCATCAGCTCCTTGGTCTTCTTGACGTTGAGCACAGTCCTTCTGAAACACATAACCCCACTCTTCCGTCCACGAGGGCTGGAATGTCCGAACATTTACTTTACATTTCTTGGGTAGCGGACCTGCCATTGTATACCGAGCCT
This sequence comes from Muraenolepis orangiensis, assembly GCA_027704905.1. NCBI lineage: Eukaryota > Metazoa > Chordata > Actinopteri > Gadiformes > Muraenolepididae > Muraenolepis > Muraenolepis orangiensis. The sequence continues at coordinate 15,512 of JANIIK010000881.1, read as the reverse complement.
GACCGGCCAACCTCATTACCAAGCCACACACACGACAACAACAACACGCGCAGGGTCAACATCACACATGACAACAACAACACGCGCAGGGTCAACATCACACACGACAACAACAACACGCGCAGGGTCAACATCACACACGACAACAACAACACGCGCAGGGTCAACATCACACATGACAACAACAACACGCGCAGGGTCAACATCACACACGACAACAACAACACGCGCAGGGTCAACATCACACATGACAACAACAACACGCGCAGGGTCAACATCACACATGACAACAACAACACGCGCAGGGTCAACATCACACATGACAACAACAACACGCGCAGGGTCAACGTCACCCACTAGCCTCATATGACACATTAACAGGTTGTTAAACGTTAACGTGCCCTGAGACGCTGTTTCTTACAAGTAGCTGCGTCTGTCTCCGCCGGCGGGGGCAATCGGGCTTACAATTAAGCATTAAAATCACATCGAACTGAATTATATGCAAATTCACAATAAAGCAAATATCCCGTTAACCACGGGTCATTATTGTAGTATATAGTTATTATTGTAGTATATAGTGCCGAGCACATATACTGTTGTGACGTTCCTGATGTGGCACGAAGTGATACATAAGTGTGTGTTGAAGAAGCCCGCATGTAGATGTGTTACCATGGTAATACCATGACATTAAACTTACACGGGGATTGTTTCCGTGTCTCCACCATGGTGTTAGGGGTCGTGGTCAGTCACGTAGTGAGATCAGGTTGTCTGTGAAAGAGGTCATTTTGCATGCGGATGAGAAAGCACTTCAACATTTCCCCCCAAAGTTTCTCTTTTGCACACTTATTAACTGATGACCTAAATGCTAGTGTGCCAATGGTTAAGCTGCAGCGTGCCAACTGTGGCACGCGTGCCTAAGGTTGCCGATCCCTGGTGTAGAGCACGGGAATATTTGGCCCCGGAAGAATATTTTGAGAATAAAAATAAAATATTATTGAATCTAAATTTAAATCTATATATATTTTTTACAAGATGGGACCGACAGTGGCACATATAGGCTGTAATGTCTGAATGGAGAACCTCCCTCCACCTGGAGAATGCTTATTGTCTGTCTTATTGGCAGACCGTGGGCCCACGGGCCTTTTGGGCCCACACAACTTTTTAGTTTAGTCTGATCGGCCCGGCCCATACAACAGGTCGAACCATTGGTTATTTTCTAGGAGGTGATAACGCAGGACCCCCCGTCCCCCCTCCGTCCCCCCGTCACGACCACACAGCGATCATATCGGCAACCCATCAAAATGTTCAGACTTTTCTTTTGAAACACGGAAATACTTTTCAACGTTGTTGAAAATCACAACACAAACTCGCTAGTCAGCGCAACGGATTGTCGTCTCTGTTAGGGTCTCTGTTAGCTTCTCTGTTAGCGTCTCTGATGGCTTCTCTGTTAGGGTCTCTGTTAGCTTCTCTGTTAGCTTCTCTGTTAGCGTCTCTGATGGCTTCTCTGTTAGTGTCTCTGTTAGCTTCTCTGTTAGCTTCTCTGTTAGTGTCTCTCTTAGCTTCTCTGTTAGCGTCTCTGATGGCTTCTCTGTTAGGGTCTCTGTTAGCTTCTCTGTTAGCTTCTCTGTTAGTGTCTCTCTTAGCTTCTCTGTTAGCTTCTCTGTTAGCTTCTCTGTTAGTGTCTCTCTTAGCTTCTCTGTTAGCTTCTCTGATGGCTTCTCTGTTAGTGTCTCTGTTAGCGGGAGTGGGAGGGAGGGATAACTGGTCGAAAACAGTGAGGGGAATTGGGGGGGAAAGGGTTTCCGACCAGGGGTCGGAATGTGGATGTGATGTAACACATGACTTCCTGTTCTGCCCCCCGGGGATAGAGGGTGAATCTCTGGCACAAAAACTGAAAACAGACACGAAAGACCACCCAATCAGAAGCTCTGCTGCGTGGTGTGTGTGTGTGTGTGTGTGTGTGTGTGTGTGTGTGTGTGTGTGTGTGTGTGTGTGTGTGTATCATTTGTAACAAGTACATAGGAACACTCCCCATTCCCTCCCGCAGTATACATCTTAAAAACACCAATAAAAATGATATATACAATAAAAGGGGAGGAGAAGGAGGGAGGGAGGAGGATAGAGGGAGGGATAAAGAGGGAGGAGGAGGAAGAGAGGTGTGAAGGGAGGGAGGGAGGAGGAGAAGGAAGGAGAGAGGTGGGGGAGGGAGGAGGATATAGGGGGAGAAGTGGGGAGAGAAGAGAAGGATAGAGAGAGGTGTGGAGGGAGGAGGAGAAGAGAGAGAGAGGTGGGGAGGGATGAGGATAGAGGGGGAGAGAGAGGGGAGAGAAGAGAAGGAGGGAGAGAGGTGGGGGAGGGAGGAGGAGAAGGAAGGAGAGAGGTGGGGAGGGGAAGGAGGGAGGAGGATAGAGGAGGAGAGAGAGTTTACACCACCCCCCGGTTACACCACCCCCCGGTTACACCACCCCCAGCGTTACACCACCCCCCAGTTACACCACCCCCCGGTTACGCCACCCCCCGGTTAGGCCACCCCCCGGTTACACCACCCCCCGTTACACCACCCCCTGGTTACACCACCCCAGTGTTAGACCAATCCCCTGGTTACACCACCCCCAGCATTACACCACCCCCTGGTTACACCACCCCCAGTATTACACCACCCCCAGCATTACACCACCCCCTGGTTACACCACCACCTGGTTACACCACCCCCAGTGTTACACCACCCCCTGGTTACACCACCCCCTGGTTACACCACCCCCAGTGTTACACCACCCCCTGGTTACAACACCCCCTGGTTACACCACCCCCAGCATTACACCACCCCCAGCGTTACACCACCCCCTGGTTACACCACCTCCTGGTAACACCACCCCCAGCATTACACCACCCCCAGCATTACACCACCCCCTGGTTACACCACCCGCAGCATTACACCACCCCCAGCGTTACACCACCCCTGTTACACCACCCCCTGGTTACACCACCACCTGGTTACACCACCCCCAGTGTTACACCAACCCCCTGGTTACACCACCCCCTGGTTACACCACCCCCAGTGTTACACCAACCCCCTGGTTACACCACCCCCTGGTTACACCACCCCCAGCATTACACCACCCCAGCGTTACACCACCCCCTGGTTACACCACCCCCTGGTTACACCACCCCCAGCGTTACACCACCACCAGCGTTACACCACCCCCTGCTTACACCACCCCCTGTGTGTTGGAGTGGTGCCTCTGGGTGGACATGTGAAACAATGAGGCTGTTAGCAGAGGTTCCTCTTCACAGGGGTGAGCCCTTCCTGCACTCAGGCTCCGCCCACAGGAAGTCCCTCCCTCCTCCCCATTTCCTGTCATTGTTTCCTCCCTCCCCGCGCCCAGCGCTAGCTAGCTCCGCCAGCCCTAGCTAGCTCCACCGGCGCTAAGGACAGCTGAATAGCTTTGGGAGTGGTGGAGGAAGAGGAGGAGGAGGAGAGGAGGAGGAGGAGGAGGAGGAGGAGGAGGAGGAGGTGGAGGAGGAGGAGGAGGAGGAGGAGGAGGAGAAGGGAGAGAGAGGTGGGGAGGGGAGATAGAGGGGGAGAGAGGGGAGAGAAGAGAAGGAGGAGAGAGGTGGGGGAGGGAGGAGGAGAAGTAAGGAGAGAGGTGGGGAGGGGAAGGAGGGAGGAGGATAGAGGAGGAGAGAGAGTTTACACCACCCCCCGGTTACACCCCCCCTGGTTACACCACCACCCGGTTACACCACCCCCGGTTACACCACCCCCAGCGTTACACCACCCCCCAGTTACACCACCCCCCGGTTACACCACCCCCAGCGTTACACCACCCCCCAGTTACACCACCCCCCGGTTACGCCACCCCCCGGTTACACCACCCCCCGGTTACACCACCCCCTGGTTACACCACCCCCAGTGTTAGACCAATCCCCTGGTTACACCACCCCCAGCATTACACCACCCCCTGGTTACACCACCCCCAGTATTACACCACCCCCAGCATTACACCACCCCCTGGTTACACCACCACCTGGTTACACCACCCCCAGTGTTACACCAACCCCCTGGTTACACCACCCCCTGGTTACACCACCCCCCAGTGTTACACCACCCCCTGTTACACCACCCCCTGGTTACACCACCCCCTGCTTACACCACCCCCTGGTTGGAGTGGTGCCTCTGGGTGGACATGTGAAACAATGAGGCTGTTAGCAGAGGTTCCTCTTCACAGGGGTGAGCCCTTCCTGCACTCAGGCTCCGCCCACAGGAAGTCCCTCCCTCCTCCCCATTTCCTGTCATTGTTTCTCCCTCCCCGCGCCCAGCGCTAGCTAGCTCCGCCAGCCCTAGCTAGCTCCACCGGCGCTAAGGACAGCTGAATAGCTTTGGGAGTGGTGGAGGAAGAGGAGGAGGAGGAGGAGGAGGAGGAGGAGGAGGAGGAGGTGGAGGAGGAGGAGGAGGAGGAGGAGGAGGAGGAGGAGAGGAGGAGGAGGAGGAGGAGGAGGAGGAGGAGTGGAGGAAGAGGAGGAGGAGGAGGAGAAGGGAGAGAGAGGTGGGGAGGGAGGAGGATAGAGGGGGAGAGAGAGGCGAGAGAAGAGAAGGAGGGAGAGAGGTGGGGGAGAGGAGGAGGAGAAGGAAGGAGAGAGGTGGGGTGGGGAAGGAGGGAGGAGGATAGAGGAGGAGAGAGAGTTTACACCACCCCCCGGTTACACCACCCCCTGGTTACACCACCCCCCCGGTTACACCACCCCCAGCGTTACACCACCCCCCAGTTACACCACCCCCCAGTTACACCACCCCCCGGTTACGCCACCCCCCCGGTTAGGCCACCCCCCGGTTACACCACCCCCCGGTTACACCACCCCCAGCATTACACCACCCCCCAGTTACACCACCCCCCGGTTACGCCACCCACCGGTTAGGCCACCCCCCGGTTACGCCACCCCCCGGTTAGGCCACCCCCCGGTTACACCAGCCCCCGGTTACACCACCCCCCGGTTACACCACCCCCAGCATTACACCACCCCCCAGTTACACCACCCCCCGGTTACGCCACCCACCGGTTAGGCCACCCCCAGGTTACGCCACTCCCGGTTAGGCCAACCCCCGGTTACACCACCCCCTGGTTACACCACCCCCAGTGTTAGACCAATCCCCTGGTTACACCACCCCCAGCATTACACCACCCCCTGGTTACACCACCCCCAGCATTACACCACCCCCAGCATTACACCACCCCTTGGTTACACCACAACCTGGTTACACGACCCCCAGTGTTACACCAACCCCCTGGTTACACCACCCCCTGGTTACACCACCCCCTGGTTACACCACCCCCAGCATTACACCACCCCCAGTGTTACACCAGCCCCTGGTTACACCACCCCCTGGTTACACCACCCCCAGCATTACACCACCCCCAGCGTTACACCACCCCCTGGTTACACCACCTCCTGGTAACACCACCCCCAGCATTACACCACCCCCAGAATTACACCACCCCCTGGTTACACCACCCCCAGCATTACACCACCCCCAGCATTACACCACCCCCAGCGTTACACCACCCCCTTGTTACACCACCCCCTGGTTACACCACCCCCTGGTTACACCACCCCCAGTGTTACAACCAACCCCCTGGTTACACCACCCCCTGGTTACACCACCCCCAGTGTTACACCACCCCCTGGTTACACCATCCCCAGCATTACACCACCCCCAGCGTTACACCACCACCCCCTGGTTACACAACCCCCAGCGTTACACCACCACCAGCGTTACACCACCCCCTGGTTACACCACCCCCTGCTTACACCACCCCCTGGTGGAGTGGTGCCTCTGGGTGGACATGTGAAACAATGAGGCTGTTAGCAGAGGTTCCTCTTCACAGGGGTGAGCCCTTCCTGCACTCAGGCTCCGCCCACAGGAAGTCCCTCCCTCCTCCCCATTTCCTGTCATTGTTCCTCCCTCCCCGCGCCCAGCGCTAGCTAGCTCCACCAGCCCTAGCTAGCTCCACCGGCGCTATGGACAGCTGAATAGCTTTGGGAGTGGTGGAGGAAGAGGAGGTGGAGGAGAAGAGGAGGAGGAGGAGGAGGAGGAGGAGGAGGAGGAGGTTGAGGAGGAGGAGGTGGAGGAAGGGAGGAGGAGGAAGAGGAGGAGGAGGAGGAGTGGAGGAGGAGGAGGAGGAGAGGGAGGAGGAGGAGGAGGAGGAGGAGGAGGAGGAGGAGGAGGTGGAGGAAGAGGAGGAGGAGGAGAAGAGGAGGAGGAGGAGGAGGAGGAGGAGGAGGGGAGGAGGAGGAGGAGGAAGAGAGGTGGAGGAGGAGGAGGAGGAGGAGGGGAGGAGGAGGAGGAGGGGAGGTGGAGGAGAGGAGGAGGGGAGGAAGAGGAGGAGGAGGAGGAGGGGAGGAGGAGGTGGGGAAGAGTGGAGGAAGAGGAGGAGGGGAGGAGGAGGAGGAGGTTAACCACTTGCTTCCTCTCTACTCACTCAGGGTTGACCTCCAGCAGACGCGGTGTGTGTGTGTGTGTGTGTGTGTGTGGTGTGTGTGTGTGTGTGTGTGTGGTGTGTGTGTGTGTGTGTGTGTGTGTGTGTGTGTGTGTCCCCATTTCCTGTCATTGTTTCTCCCTCCCCGCGCCCAGCGCTAGCTAGCTCCGCCAGCCCTAGCTAGCTCCACCGGCGCTAAGGACAGCTGAATAGCTTTGGGAGTGGTGGAGGAAGAGGAGGTGGAGGAGGAGGAGGAGGAGGAGGAGGAGGAGGAGGTGGAGGAAGAGGAGGAGGAGGAGGAGGAGGAGGAGGAGGAGGAGGAGGAGGAGGAGGAGGAGGAGGTGGGGGAAGAGGTGGAGGAAGAGGAGGAGGAGGAGGAGGAGGAGGAGGAGGTTAACCACTTGCTTCCTCTCTACTCACTCAGGGTTGACCTCCAGCAGAGGCGGTGTGTGTGTGTGTGTGTGTGTGTGTGTGTGTGTGTGTGTGTGTGTGTGTGTGTGTGTGTGTGTGTGTGTGGTGTGTGTGTGTGTGTGTGTGTGTGTGTGTGTGTGTGTGTGTGTGTGTGTGTGTGTGTGTGTGTGAAACTCCAGTACTAGCTAGTACTAGTACTAGGTAGTACTCCCTACTAGTACTAGATAGTACCTTGTATTAGTACTAGGTAGTACTCCCTACTAGTACTAGATAGTACCTTGTATTAGTACTAGATAGTACCTTGTATTAGTACTAGGTAGTACTCCCTACTAGTACTAGATAGTACCTTGTATTAGTACTAGATAGTACCTTGTATTAGTACTAGGTAGTACTCCCTACTAGTACTAGATAGTACCTTGTATTAGTACTAGATAGTACCTTGTATTAGTACTAGGTAGTACTCCCTACTAGTACTAGATAGTACCTTTTACTAGTACTATGTAGTACTCCCTACTAGTACTAGATAGTAGCTAGTGCTAGTACAAGGTAGTAATCCCTACTAGTACTAGATAGTACTCCCTACTAGTACTAGATAGTACATTTTACTAGTACTATGTAGTACTCCCTACTAGTACTAGATAGTAGCTAGTGCTAGTACTAGGTAGTACTCCCTACTAGTACTAGATAGTACATTTTACTAGTACTATGTAGTACTCCCTACTAGTACTAGATAGTAGCTAGTACTAGTACTAGGTAGTACTCCCTACTAGTACTAGATAGTAGCTAGTACTAGTACTAGGTAGTACTCCCTACTAGTACTAGATAGTAGCTAGTACTAGTACTAGGTAGTACACCCTACTAGTACTAGATAGTAGCTAGTGCTAGTACTAGGTAGTACTCCCTACTAGTACTAGATAGTAGCTAGTACTAGTACTAGGTAGTACTCCCTACTAGTACTAGATAGTACTAGTGCTAGTACTAGGTAGTACTTGTATGGCAGTGTGTAGTATAGTGCAGTAGAGAGAGAGCCTCAGCTCCCTCCCCCCCACCTCTCTCCCTCCTTGTCCTTCCTCCCTCCCCTCCCCCCACCTCTCTCCCTCCTTGTCCTCCTCCCTCCCTCCCTCCCCCCCACCTCTCTCCCTCCTTGTCCCCCTCCCTCCTTGTCCCCCTCCCTCCCTCCCTCCCCTCCCTCCCTCCCTCCCTCCCCTCCCTCCTCTCCCTCCTTGTCCTCCTCCCTCCCTCCCTCCCCCACCTCTCTCCCTCCTTGTCCTCCTCCCTCCCTCCCTCCCCCCAACCTCTCTCCCTCCTTGTCCCCCTCCCTCCTTGTCCCCCTCCCTCCAAGGTAGTACTTGTATGGCAGTGTGTAGTATAGTGCAGTAGAGAGAGAGCCTCAGCTCCCTCCCCCCCACCTCTCTCCCTCCTTGTCCTCCTCCCTCCCTCCCCCCCACCTCTCTCCCTCCTTGTCCTCCTCCCTCCCTCCCTCCCCCCCACCTCTCTCCCTCCTTGTCCCCCTCCCTCCTTGTCCCCCTCCCTCCTTGTCCTCCCTCCCTCCCTCCCTCCCTCCCTCTCTCCCTCCTTGTCCTCCTCCCTCCCTCCCTCCCACCTCTCTCCCTCCTTGTCCTCCCCTCCCTCCCTCCCTCCCTCCCTCCCTCCCTCCCTCCCTCTCTCCCTCCTTTCCTCCTCCCTCCCTCCCTCCCTCCCCACCTCTCTCCCTCCTCCTCCCTCTCCCTCCTCCTCCCTCTATCCTCCTTCCTCTCCCTCCCTCCCCACCTCTCTCCCTCTATCCTCCTCCCTCTCCCTCCCTCCCTCTATCCTCCTCCCTCCTTCTCCTCCCTCCCCTACCTCTCTCCCTCCTCCTCCCACTCCCTCCCTCCCTCTATCCTCCTCCCTCCCTCCCTTCCCCACCTCTCTCCCTCCTCCTCCTCCCTCTCCCTCCCTCCCTCTATCCTCCTCCCTCCCTCCCTCCCTATATCCTCCTCCCTCCTTCTCCTCCCTCACCCACATCTCTCCTCCTCACCCAAAGACAAACTCCAGCTCCCCAGAACTGTGTTGAAAGTCAAGCCTCAGTGAGGCGGCGTGTTGGGACTCAGAGTCTCCCTTGGGACAACAAGTGAGTCTCTGAGTCATTCAGTCATCGTGGTGACAGGATGAATACGCTTCATCAAACCTTGGATCAACCCTTCATTAAGTCTTGGGTTGGCTCTCTCTTCTGGTCACTTCAAGGTTCAACATGTTTTGTGTGTGTTGAGCACCAGTCCAAACACCACACACACACACCTGTGTCTCCTTTACCCTAATCATGTTGGCCAGAAGGTGGTGGATTCAGCGCCCCCTAGTGGTGCAATAACAGATATTAATAAAACATGACTTTGATAAGCAGCCTCATATCTTAAGATTTATTAATCATTTATCAGACAGCTTCATACAAAGATACTGACAGTGAACACATGTAAGTGTGTGTGTATGTACATAAATGTGTGTGTGTACTTCTTTATGTTTGCGTGTATGTGTGTGTGTGTGTGTGTGTGTATGTGTATGTGTGTGTGTGTGTGTGTGAGTGTGTGTGTGTGTGTGTGTGTATGTGTGTGTGTGTGTGTGTGTGTGTGTGTGTGTGTGTGTGTGTGTGTGTGTGTGTGTGTGTGTACGCCTCATCTGAAGGCGTGAGAGGGAGGGAAGGGGAGCTAGGGAGGGAGAGAGAGAGAGAGACAGAGAGAGACAGAGAGAGAGAGAGAGAGAGAGAGAGAGAGAGAGAGAGAGAGAGAGAGAGAGAGAGAGAGAGAGAGAGAGAGAGAGCTGGTCGAAAAACGTTAGGGGAACTGGGGGGTAAAGTGTTTATTTTAATGAGACATTTCCTTCCAGGGGGAGGTGGATGTGATGTCACACATGACTTCCTGTTCTCCCCCCGGGGATAGAGATTGAATCTCTGGCACAAAAACAGACAACAGACACAAAAGACCACCCAATCAGAAGCAAGCTGCGTGGCGTGTGTGTAGAGAGAGAGAGAGAGAGAGAGAGAGAGAGAGAGAGAGAGAGAGAGAGAGAGAGAGAGAGAGAGAGAGAGAGAGCGTGTTCCAGCGTTGAAGTGTGTGTTTTACCTAGTAGTGTGTTGTGTGTGTTTAGAGAGAGAGAGATGAGAGAGAGAGAGAGAGAGAGAGAGAGAGAGAGAGAGAGAGAGAGAGCGTGTTCCAGCGTTGAAGTCTGAGGTATTACGCCACGGAGGTTCTACCCGTCCGCGGTAGGCGGCGCCATCTTCTTTGCGGCCGTGCGTTGGGGCAGCGGGTTGAGGGCGGTCGACGCCAACAGAACCCATCAAATCATGGGGAAGGCGGGCTCTGTCCCGGGGGTGGAACCTGATTGGTCGGTGGTGGTGTCAGAGAGGAGGAGGCTGTGCTAGCTGTGGAGCATCATGGACAGTGACTCTCAGCCTCTCCACCGGGTGCTGTCCTCATACAGGAGCAGCTTCAGCTACAGACTGTTAGCACCCAGATGCTACAGACTGTTAGCACCCAGATGCTACAGACTGTTAGCACCCAGATGCTACAGACTGTTAGCACCCAGATGCTACAGACTGTTAGCACCCAGATGCTACAGACTGTTAGCACCCAGATGCTACAGACTGTTAGCACCCAGATGCTACAGACTGTTAGCACCCAGATGCTACAGACTGTTAGCACCTAGATGCTACAGACTGTTAGCACCCAGATGCTACAGACTGTTAGCACCCAGATGCTACAGACTGTTAGCACCCATATGCTACAGACTGTTAGCACCCAGATGCTACAGACTGTTAGCACCCAGATGCTACAGACTGTTAGCACCCAGATGCTACAGAACGCCACAGGAAGTCCTTTCTCCTGGTGGCTATAAGACTTTACAATGGATCCACCTCAGGTCGTAAGAGGGACAGAGGAGGCACAGTGCCCTGAGGTCCTCCTCTCTCTCTCTCTCTCTCTCTCTCTCTCTCTCTCTCTCTCTCTCTCTCTCTCTCGCTCTCTCTCTCTCCTCTCCTCGCTCCTCTCTCCTCCCTCCCCCACCTTTCTCTCCCTCCTTCTTCTCCTCCTTCCCCTCCCCACCACCTCTCTTCCTCCCTCCCTCTATCCTCCTCCCTACTTCTACTGCTCCCTCCCTCCCTCACAACCTCTCTCCCTCCTCCTCCCTTTCCCTCCCTCCCTCTTTCCTCCTCCCTCCCTCCCTCACCACCTCTCTTCCTCCTAGATATGGTGGTGTGTGTGTGTGTGTGTGTGTGTGTGTGTGTGTGTGTGGTGGTGTGGTGTGTGTGTGTGTGTGTGTGAGTGTGTGTGGGTGTGTGTGTGTGTGACATCAGTGGTGTATTCACGCCCCCTAGTGGTGCAATAACAGATATTAATAAAACATGGCTTTGATAAGCAGCCTCATATCTTAAGATGTATTAATCATTTATCAGACAGCTTCATACCAAGATACTGACAGTGAACACATGTAAGTGTGTGTGTATGTACATAAATGTGTGTGTGTGTACTTCTTTATGTTTGTGTGTATGTGTGTGTCTGTACACTGTATACGTGTTGTGTGTGTGTGTGTGTGTGTGTGTGTGTGTGTGTGTGTGTGTGTGTGTGTGTGTGTGTGTGTGTGTGTGTGTGTGTGTTGAGCACCAGTCCAAACACCTACACCACACACACACCTGTGTCTCCTTTACCCTAATCATGTTGGCCTTAAGGTGGAGGATTCAGCGCCCCCTAGTGGTGCAATAACAGATATTAATAAAACATGACTTTTAATATTTTCAATATTTATTAGTCATTTATAACACAGCTTCATACAAAGATACTGACAGTTAATACATGTGATTAAGGAGCAGATAGGGCTCAGAGGTCCTTATGGAGCAGGTAGGAGTCAGGGGTAATTGAGGAGCAGATAGGGGTTAGAGGTCATTAAGTAGCAGGTAGGGGTCAGGGGTCATTAAGGAGCAGGTAGGGGTCAGGGGTCATTAAGGAGCAGCTAGGGTTCAGAGGTCATTAAGGTTTATGTAGGGGTCAGGGGTCATTAAGGAGCAGGTAGGGGTCAGGGGTCATTAAGGAGCAGGTAGGGGTCAGAGGTCATTAAGGTTTATGTAGGGGTCAGGGGTCATTAAGGAGCAGGTAGGGGTCAGGGGTCATTAAGGAGCAGGTAGGGGTCAGAGGTCATTAAGGAGCAGGTAGGGGTCAGAGGTCATTAAGGAGCAGGTAGGGGTCAGAGGTCATTAAGGAGCAGGTAGGGGTCAGAGGTCATTAAGGAGCAGGTAGGGGTCAGATGTCATTAAGGAGTAGGTAGGGGTCAGAGGTCATTAATGAGCAGTTAGGGGTCAGAGGTCATTAAGGAGCAGGTAGGGGTCAGAGGTCATTAAGGAGCAGGTAGGGGTCAGAGGTCATTAAGGAGCAGGTAGGGGTCAGAGGTCATTAAGGAGCAGGTAGGGGTCAGAGGTCATTAAGGAGCAGGTAGGGGTCAGAGGTCATTAAGGAGCAGGTAGGGGTCAGGGGTCATTAAGGAGCAGGTAGGGGTCAGAGGTCATTAAGGAGCAGGTAGGGGTCAGAGGTCATTAAGGAGCAGGTAGGGGTCAGAGGTCATTAAGGAGCAGTTAGGGGTCAGAGGTCATAGGAGAAACATCTGGTACTCTTGGAGGATTTCAAGTGAAGAAAGGGGAACAATGGTGGTCCCAAAGCAGCACAACATCCAGTGTGATCTAGTGACTGTTCCTCCCCTTGAGGCTTTATGAACAAACAACAGAATCAATGGTCCCTCCCATGTCCTCAATAAACAGAAGGACTCCAATAAGAGAATAGCAGACGTTCTAAATCCTCAACAGGTGAGGACATGTCTTTAATACGTGTTCCCAACACAAGGAATCAATATTCACTTTAACCATGTAACACCCCTTGTTGTAAAATTACAACGTTACCTTTAACCATCCTAAAAAACAATCTGTTATATTTTATCTTATTTTTTTACCACATTTACATAGTCATTGGGTCCTATTGTTCAGTCTCACAATGCTATTGGATCTTACATTTGTTTACAAGTCACGCCTTCTGGCCATGAACTCACACAACCTCTCAAGGTTTCCTTCGAACAACAACTATTTGTTTCATTGGACTGGATTCATCAGATTCAAGTAAGTAATATGTCTTTTATATTTTTTTGGGTTGTTATTACAATGTCTAGAGCATGTACATATGTAGTTATTGTGGAATAGATGCATCAAATTTCATTTAGAGCTTGTTATATAATTGTTGCAATTATACAACACTGGGTGAATGTGGTAGTCAAAATAGCTGGCTTGTTGCAGTGGGCTCAAACAGGTTGTATTCCCTCCACTACACCACTGCCTGAAAGAGAGTATTTTCTTTATACATGGATAGTATACATTCTACCCTTGTGTTGTGTTCTGGTCAAATTTGACTGATTTAAAAGTTTTATCTCAAAAAAATGTAGTTAATTTGATCAGCCTGACCTAAAATTCCATGACTTTGTCCACAAAGAGGATATCAACAGACAATTCAGTTCTGGGGAAAGGAATGTTCCTGAATGTGGGGTGTGGATGTAAGTGGGGGTATGCATGTTTTCCTTTTAGTATGATAATTAGAGCCATTAACCCATTTACATTCACATTTACATTTAGGGAATTTAGCAGACGCTTTTGTCCAAAGCGACTTACCAGGCAGACAGTATTGTCTGCCTCGAAAACATTTCTACCCTGAGCACTTGGTCCACCACCCTATTCTATTCCTTCAGGTTATGTACTACAATATATAAAACATATATATATACATGTTAATTAATTCATATTTTATTTTCAGAATGCAACCAGCAAGGAGAGAGACACGATACAGTGTGCGGGATGTCATTGAAATGGTCCAAAATGGAGAGAGTGAGGTGGAAATGGAAAGCAGTGACACCGATGAAAGCGATGAAGACTCTGATGAAGATGTCTGTAAAGAAGTGGACAAAGAAAACCAACCACCCATGGACTGTCCAGCTGATAATTACGTGGACATCGAGCCAAAAACAAACAAACACACCATGTCCCGGGACAGGTATCGCTGGCTGAAAAAAGATTTCATCAGTCCCAACACTGATTTTTCTGGTCTGGATATCACAGCAGATGACATTTCCCTCCACACACCATTGGAATACTTCCAGAAGTTTGTGTCCGAAGACATGGTTGAGGCTCTGGCACAAAACACGAATGAGTACAGCTTTCAGGAGCGTGGAACATCTGTAAACACCACTGCAAAGGAAATCGAAAAAATGCTTGGCATGTACCTGAAGATGGGCCTGGTACAAATGGCTGGAACCCGTATGTATTGGGAGACAGAGACGCGGTACTCCCCTGTTGCTGATGTGATGCCACGCAACAGATTCCAATCCCTGTTGACGTCATTACATTTTGTAAACAACATGACAGTATCTGAGACGGAAAAGAAAGACAAACTATGGAAACTCAGACTGTGGCTTGATTCATTCAGAGAGAAATGCCTGCAGGTGGTACCAGAAGAGCACAACTCTGTGGATGAGATGATGATTCCTTTCAAGGGGAAATTCAGCAGCATTTTGGACTTGGATTTGTTGGACTCATTTACAGCCAAATATAAGTTCCCCATCAAATCCCGTCGCTGGTACATGTACATCTTCTGGCACACCATCATCCTCGCTGTGGTCAATGCCTGGCTGCTCTACAAGCGGGACTGTAAAGCGCTCAAGATGTCTAGCAAAGAGACAATGAACAGGAGACAGTTTCAGGCACAGCTAGCATCCTCTCTCATCCTGGTAAACGCAACACTTCAAACTCCAAAGAGAGGACGGCCATCTTCAGGCAAAGGGAGCCCAGCAACACAGACAGTGACATCAGGAAGCCCTCTGAATGCTCAGAAGAGGCCATCCAAGAGATGTGCACACCTCCCATTGGATGTACGCAACGATCTAGTTGCCCATTTCCCAAGGAAGACAGGGAGAGGACGCTGCAGACACTGCAATAAAGGATACACCAACACACAATGCCGAAAGTGTGATGTTCGCCTTTGCTTTACAGACGACAGGGACTGTTTTTGGGACTTTCACCACCAATGAAAGTCTTCATGACCAATGTCATGAAAAGAAAAAAAGAGGGGGGAAAAACGTTTTTTAAGAGTTTTATCTTGTTTAATATTTTTATATTTTATTGTTTTTAATAAATGACTTCATAAAAATATGACTAATGTGTGATTACTATTAATGTTATATACTGTTATGGGGCTAAGGAAGCAATCAACCCTGCAAATGAACCCTTAGTTGTTCTGAATTGTTCAGACAACGTGAGTACAAATACAGAAATTCTGCTCCCAACTAAGCCCAATGTTGCAATATTACAACATTTCTCTAAAAACGTACATAAACATTTTTTTTTTTAAACTCTTTAATTTCTGCATCAAAGGCCTCCTAAAACAACATCTGAAAGGTCAAATAATTTTTTTTTTTGGTTTTTCTATATTTGGGTCTTACAGGGTTAAAGTCCCAACAGGACCATCAGTATCTGTTCTCATGGACCACTTGTATTGATGAGCAGAAGATCAACCAGGATCCCTGCTGCTAACTCATGTGTGTGTGTGTGTGTGTGTATTTTAAGATGTGTGT
>JANIIK010000880.1:0-11507 GCA_027704905.1 Muraenolepis orangiensis | reverse complement strand
TCTGGGTGAGAGGGGTCAGACTAAACACAACAAGACAACAACAATACAAGACAAAATAATATCTACACAAATATTCAGTAAGGACTAAGTCCAGAGCAAATTTAGCATTTTATAAATATATACATATAAATATATATATATATATATATACATATATTTATATGTATATATTTATATGTATATATATAAACATATATATTATATATATTATATAAAAAATATATACATTCATTTGTTTATTTCTCAAATATAGATATACATAGATATATAGATATATATATCTATATATATCTATATATATATATATATCTATATATACATACGCAAATATTCTTATATGTATATATATATAAATATATATATATACATATACATATGTAAATATACTATATAAATATTTGATCTAATATATCTAATATATATTTTATATATTTATGTATAAGGTATATTTATATATTATTTCATATTTTTTTCCATAACATAATGTGTATAATATATAACATTACAATCACATTTCATGGAACGGTGTCCTTGTGCTGCGGCGGTACCTCCGCCCACCAGTGTGGGTCTTTCACCGCAACTACTTACTATAACCACCGAAGAAGAAGACACCCGGAAGTGAGGGTGTCGTCTAACAGAGGCCGTGTTCCATTTCAGGGTCTGCCTCCTTTTAGGCCTCATTGAAGGCTGCATACGTCACAGCAGCCGCCACGAGGCTGTCCCATTCCGTAGGCTCCTTCAAATGCAGCCTTCAAATGCAGCCTGAATTTCCCCAAATTGAAGTGTCATCGATGCAGACTTCTGCAGCCTTCGGTGCCAGAATATCCCAGAATGCATTTCACCAACCGAACAGAATTGTGGGCCGTGTTCAATTTCAGGACAGAATTTGAGCCCGGCTAAAAGCTGTTTTAGATCTCGCTGTAGGACTGTAATTCAGTCACTTTATTAAGTCTTATTATTTTATTACGTGATAATGTACCTATATAGATTATACATATGTTGTCAGTTTATCCAAATAAAGCCTGTTTAGAAATATGCTACGGCGATATCGGAGATGTCGGGAGCCGCATATGGGAAGAGCTGGCAAGGGGCCAGCTGGTCTCCCAGGCGCTACAAACCTATATGAGGAAGATGAAGATGAAAGAGGAAGAAGACTCACGTTCTGTTTTGCGCTTGTTTAATTTACAATGGCATCGCAAAATGAAGCCACCGGAGGAGAAGTGGCTTTTAAATGTAAGTATTGGGTGTCATTTCACTGTAATAGCTTACGATATAAGTGATTAGAACACTACATTATAACCTCACATTTCTATTAAATAGTAATACTTGGAATACTTTACTTTACTGCCCTGAGTCAACACGTTTCTACTGGCCTTCATGTTATTTTCAAACTTTCAGAGGTTGCCTTATATCTTGCCGAGATTGTGTTGATTTAATAGATAATGTATACTTCATAATACTTCGTAATACGGACATAAATGGACCAAGATGAAAACATTTAGAAAAGGTTGTGAGCCTTTCTTTGTTTTCAGACCGTTAAATATCACAAGTCCAGTCCAGTTCCACACGTGGGGATTGATTACACTAATCAATCACACCGGCTAACTCATATGTTGCTACTGAAGCTGCTTCTGCTTGGTGATGTGAGGCAAAACTAACTTTTAACATTTGGTTTTGTTTTAGGGAGCAATGAGCTTACCACCAAGTTATTATAGAAAGGGGGGAAAGTGAGGCCCTGTTCACTGGGGCTAAGTTCTCAGAGTGTGGCCTGGAGGTAAGGCAACAAGAGCCCATTCCTGCTGTGTCACCTTCTCCAATCTTCTCATTTCCATCCCTGTGTTGACATGATCGATAAGTGCTTCCCTTTTGTGATTAGGACAATTCTGGAACAATTGGACCTGTTGGCGTTTGTAAAGCCCGCGCAGGCCAAAAAGAAATGGGACAACCAAAAAAAAAAATATGTACATTTGACAAATTATATTTGTTTGTTTTAATCATCAAGTTAATCAAAGCACTTTTTCTGATGTTGTTAACTGCCATTTTCACACACACACACACACACACACACACACACACACACACACACACACACACACACACACACACACACACACACACACACACACACACATACAGTATACAGACACACACACACACATACAGTATACAGACACATACACACACATACAGTATACAGACACACACACACACACATACAGATACAGACACATACACACACATACAGTATACAGACACACACACACACACATACAGTATACAGACACATACACACACATACAGTATACAGACACACACACACACATACAGTATACAGACACATACACACACATACAGTATACAGACACACACACGCACACATACAGTATACAGACACATACACACACATACAGTATACAGACACATAAACACACACACACACACATTGAAATACACATATATTGAAATATACATCACAATACAAACACCCACCCACATTTTTATACACACACACACACACACACACACACACTTATAAATACACACACACACACACACACACACACACACTTATATGAATACACACACACACACACACACACACACACACACACACACACACACACACACACACACACACACACACACACACACACACATGGAAATGCACACACACACATATTTATATACATATACACACACATGTGCATATAGAAGTACACACACACACACATAGAAGTATACACACAAACACACCCACACACACACACACAAAAAACACACACACATATCTAGAGAAACACACACATATACATATACATATACATACACACACACACTCCAGTGGCGGCTCGTCCATAGGGGCGCTCGGGCGCCGCCCCACCTGGTTGAGAGAGGAAAAAAATTAAAGAAGATTTTTTGACCAAAAATAAACTAAATGAAATCATAATGACAAATTTTAAGTATGTTTGTGTTTAAATGCACAATAACGTTAATATAGCAAATATAACTCATTGTTTTGTGCGTGCTATTCTCCCCCCTCGTTTGTCATTGACGTCACTCTCATAGAAATCTGGTACCTACCTCCAAACCTGGGCGCAAGGTGGCCCAGGAACTCCGCGTCACTGCGCGCAAGCGGCCAATGAAAATGGATCAAGCAATTAAATGTAGCCTATCAAGGGTCCTAAATACGATCTGTGGGGGCGCAGATTCTTGCGCCCGAACAAAGAAAACCAGTCACGCATGCGCCACTCAATTTGAGTGGCGCATGCGTCAGCAAATTGAGTGGCGCATGCGTGAATGCGTGAGCAAAGAAACCAGTCATGCATGCGCCATTCAATTGTAGCCTAGTTGAACCTTATTTGTAAAGCCTGTACTGCTCTGCTCTCAGTTCGGTCTTGCTGTCTGAGGAGAGGTTCGTTTTTGTTGTCCCGGTTATAGTTTAACATTTATTTTTATTGTGGACGATGTAAACGTAAAGTAAAGGGGATAAGAAATGTTGGTCTTGCTGTATAAACATGCAGCTTGTGTCATTTGTATGTAAACGGTGTGGATTGGGGTTTTGTAAGTTTATCGTGGACACGTGCTTCCCCAATGCTAGCTACAGGGTCCTCCGTGTGTTTGTCTGCTAATATAGGCTGTGGTCGAATGTATTAAGCATTTGTATTTTATTTAATTAGTTTAATTCAGAAGCATTTGTTAATGAGTCAGTTTGCGTCTTGCTGTCTGAGGAGAGAATAGTTGTATAGTTATAGTTGTGTGTAGTTCTTGTATAGTTAGTATAGCATAGGTACATAGATTAAACTGTATATTGTATAGTAGTGTAGTGTACATAGGACCCAGTACCTTTTAATTTGTAAGCTTAACATTGTATTGCATTTGATCTCAGGACTTGTATCAGGTCTATTTTATTATCTTCTATTTTGTTCTAATTACTTTTGCACAATCGAATGTAAGACCATATTGAGGTATTATTTTTGATGGCACACTGGGTAGTCTTTCTAATATAAGACCATATTTTTTTCTTACGTTTATTTTCTACTAGGTATTACTGTGTTCATAATTGCTAATTGAAGCACCATATAATAAATGTTCTTTCACCATAAGTTTCAAGTTTGTTTATTATTTGTCACAAAAAAATACAGAATACTGATTGATGAAATGCTTGTTTCTGTATGAGCCCTGAGATTGTGCGACATACAGTAACAATAAAGAAATGAAGCAGTAAGTAAAGGAATGTTCAGTCAATATACATATATACAATACAGAGTAGAATGAGTAACAGTGAGCTTTATATTTATATTATGTATAGTTTTTTATTTTTATTTCTTTAATTCGCCCTCTCGGTCGTTTACATGGAGAAATGGCGCCACCGTCTGGGAAAATGCGGTATTGCACAGCAGATATGATTTAAAAAAAATTTGTGACATTAATATATCTTCAGGGTTATAATAACGTGTATAGGAAATAGGCTGCTAGGGTTCTGTCTGTTGTTGATCATTAGTGGAACAGTGGATGCATGTGTGGGGGGTGGTCGTTCTTAAAGGCAGAGCCTCCCAAACACCAAATGCAGGGGGGGAGGCAGTCTAACAGGGCTGTGTCCCCCTTACCCACCACCGGCCAGGGGGAGGCAGTCTAACAGGGCTGTGTCCCCTTACCCACCACCGGCCAGGGGGAGGCAGTCTAACAGGGCTGTGTCCCCTTACCCACCACCGGCCAGGGGCAGGCAGTCTAACAGGGCTGTGTCCCCCTTACCCACCACCGGCCAGGGGGAGGCAGTCTAACAGGACTGTGTCCCCCTTACCCACCACCGGCCAGGGGGAGGCAGTCTAACAGGGCTGTGCCCCCTTACCCACCACCGGCCAGGGGGAGGCAGTCTAACAGGGCCGTGTCCCCCTTACCCACCACCGGCCAGGGGGAGGCAGTCTAACAGGGCTGTGTCCCCTTACCCACCACCGGCCAGGGGGAGGCAGTCTAACAGGGCTGTGTCCCCCTTACCCACCACCGGCCAGGGGGAGGCAGTCTAACAGGGCTGTGTCCCCCTTACCCACCACCGGCCAGGGGGAGGCAGTCTAACAGGGCTGTGCCCCCCTTACCCACCACCGGCCAGGGGGAGGCAGTCTAACAGGGCTGTGTCCCTTACCCACCACCGGTGCTCACTGCAAACCAACACTCACTAGTGCTCCTACCACTACAAGCCGTGAAGGGAATCAGACTGTGTGCCTCCACCACTAGCTGGCTCCAACTCCACTACAAGGGGCAAAGAAACAACACATGAGTATAAAGCAGAAGAAACAATTATCCAGTTGGTCCAAACAAACCGTAAAATACACTAAAATCCTAAATATAAGACAGCAAAACTAAATTGAAACAAAAACCTAACTGTAGCAAAACAGCAGCTGATACCACCTAGTAGGAAACACACATTGTACATTACATTACAATACAGAAGTACACATTTAAATCTTTTACCTTAGGTAATTATAAACTTACCACTAATCAGTATGATTGATATTAAAGTACTAAGCAGGGCCAGGGGGGAACAACACACATCCCTCCAGGTTAACAGGAACTTCAGGCATCACACTTGGCCAAAGGAACACCAGGTGGACCAGGATACAAGCTGACAGTAGGCTCATACAAATGGATGTCATTCAGTGCTACTATAAGATGACCATGAGGAATATTAAGTTGCTGATCAAACATGACATCCAGTATCTGACAATTGACCTCCCCTTAAGGTGGCCATGTGGCAACAGGCAGGCAGCAAACAAACCAAAGGCTGCCATGATGCCACAGGGGCCTTAAACCCCCCTGAGTTAATTAGGGGTTGGCTCTGGGGGAGGAGTTGACCTACTTTAGGTGATGGTGAGTTCAGGGCCTAGAGATGAGTGTGGGACAGAACCTGAACCAGTGGTCCTGCTACACTTGGGTGGGGTTATCAATATATCAGTTGTCAGTTACCCAAACATCTTTAACATACGGTTCAACAAACCTACCCTGAATAAACCTTTCATTAAGTCTTGTGTTGGCTCTCTTCTTCTGGGGCCGGTTGGTTGAAGGGTGTTTAACTCTTAACGAGTCGTTAAATCAGCTAATCGGTGGGTCACTTTTAATGCATGGTTAAATTAGGTTGTTCAAAGGGTATTTAGTGGTCAACATCTTCAGGCAATTAACCAGTGGTTAACTTTAATCACTGGCTGAAGGTGATTAAACTATGATAAGACATGTCTAGTGGTTCTTGTTTAGCTTTACCCACTGTTGCTGCTCCACAACATGAATCAACATCGCTAGAGAAGATACCATCAAGAAAGACAACAATTAACATATATACAACACATACATCGAAATTATTATTATATTAAAAAATATATCATATACATTATATATAATCTTAACAAAATCTCTATTCCGTGTTTCCCTGCTCTCCTCTACCAGCTCTCTAACAGATTAACTTCTGCTAAGGAAAAATATAGTTTTTCTCTTTCTGCTAACTAGCATTAGCATCCATCTTTAGAGTTGTTAAGAGGAGATACAGGAAGTCGTTTCAAGAATTATGGGTAAAAATACTTAATATAAATACTTAATAACTGTTTAACGACTGGTTAAGTAGTGATTAGTTAACCACTCGCCTAATCACCCTTTGAACAACCCACAGTTAACGAATGATTAACTAACGACTGATTAGGACATTTAAGGACTGATTAAGACTTAACGACTGATTAGGACATTTAAGGACTGATTAAGACTTAACGACTAAAATATTTAACGACAACCGTCATTTAATGAACAACCGGCCCCTGGTCACTTACTGTGTGTGTGTGTGTGTGTGTGTGTGTGTGTGTATGTGTGTGTGTGTGTGTGTGTGTAACACTGTATATAACTGCTTGTATATATTATATATATATGATATTATTAGAGCTGCGTGGTGTTGTAATGCTCTAGTGTCGCCAGCAGGGAGCAGCAGAACACAGCGATATACAGATATTAAAATACCAGTAAGAACCGTGAAGGGATTGGGTCATCGATTAAGAGCAGAGGTCGCTGTGAACCTTTGAGATAAAGAACAATGAACACATGAATGAACAATTGACTAAGAGCTCAATATGTAAGTAAATAACTAAATAATGAAAGTGTTGCATTTGTTGAACGTTCCTGACCTGCTCCCAGACCGTAGTGGAGGAATACAGGGGATATTGATCCAGGGCCCAAGCACAGGCTTCAGGTTCAATAACCACTTAATGAACACACAGGCAGGGTTTACTAACCAGAGGGTTGATTGATTGATAACTTATTCTAGACAGATGGACATTGATACTACTCCCGTTCACTTCCAGACACACACAGACGCAGCCTGGCCCTACATGACCCTACTAGTATAACACTACCCCCTCTCTCTTAAAGGGATAGGCAGCCTGGCCCTACATGACCCTACTAGTATAACACTACCCCCTCTCTCTTAAAGGGATAGGCAGCCTGGCCCTACATGACCCTACTAGTATAACACTACCCCCTCTCTCTTAAAGGGATAGGCAGCCTGGCCCTACATGACCCTACTAGTATAACACTACCCCCTCTCTCTTAAAGGGATAGGCAGCATGGCCCTACATGACCCTACTAGTATAACACTACCCCCTCTCTCTTAAAGGGATAGGCAGCCTGGCCCTACATGACCCTACTAGTATAACACTACCCCCTCTCTCTTAAAGGGATAGGCAGCCTGGCCCTACATGACCCTACTAGTATAACACTACCCCCTCTCTCTTAAAGGGATAGGCAGCCAGGCCCTACATGACCCTACTAGTATAACACTACCCCCTCTCTCTTAAAGGGATAATAATAATAATAATAATAAATTTCTATTTGTATTGCACTTTACATTTTAAACAAACCTCAAAGTGCTACAGTACATAATAAAAAAAGATAAAGAAAACCATTTGCAAGAATCACAGGTTAAAAAACAAGTTTAAAAACACGTTTTAAAAAGGAGAGGCAGGGTTATTAAAACCGGCTTAAAAAGCTAACCAAATGCTTTGTTAAAATGGTAGGTTTTTAGTGCTCTCTTAAAAGTGTTCACGGGTTGAGGAGCTCTGAGATGGTCTGGGAGTGA
This sequence comes from Muraenolepis orangiensis, assembly GCA_027704905.1. NCBI lineage: Eukaryota > Metazoa > Chordata > Actinopteri > Gadiformes > Muraenolepididae > Muraenolepis > Muraenolepis orangiensis. The sequence continues at coordinate 3,400 of JANIIK010000880.1, read as the reverse complement.
GTTCCACAGCCGGGGGGCAGCTGCACAGAATGCTCGATCTCCCATAGTGCGGAGGTTGGTGCGCCGTTCCTTCAGCCTGTTGGTATTTCCCGAGCGGAGGCTGCGGGTGGCAGTTTGTGGTTCGATCAATTCCTTGAGGTAGGGGGGGGCATTTCCGTGGATACACTGGTGTGTTAACAGGGTGATTTTGAATTCTGTCCGGGAGGAGATGGGAAGCCAGTGCAGTGATTTGAGAATGGGGGTGATGTGCTCGTATTTGCGCACTCTCGTCAGGATCCTAGCAGCGCTGTTCTGTACGTATTGGAGCTTTTGAAGGCTCTTGCTAGGGATCCCGACGAGAAGTGCGTTACAGTAGTCCAACCTGGAGGTTGGACTATGACCCTACTAGTATAACACTACCCCCTCTCTCTTAAAGGGATAGGCAGCCTGGCCCTACATGATCCTACTAGTATAACACTACCCCCTCTCTCTTAAAGGGATAGGCAGCCTGGCCCTACATGACCCTACTAGTATAACACTACCCCCTCTCTCTTAAAGAGATAGGCAGCCTGGCCCTACATGACCCTACTAGTATAACACTACCCCCTCTCTCTTAAAGGGATAGGCAGCCTGGCCCTACTTGACCCTACTAGTATAACACTACCCCCTCTCTCTTAAAGGGATGGGCAGCCTGGCCCTACATGACCCTACTAGTATAACACTACCCCCTCTCTCTTATAGAGATAGGCAGCCTGGCCCTACATGACCCTACTAGTATAACACTACCCCCTCTCTCCTAAAGGGGTACGCAGCCTGGCCCTACATGACCCTATTGGTATAACACTACCCCCTCTCACTTAAAGGGATAGGCAGCCTGGCCCTACATGACCCTACTAGTATAACACTACCCCCTCTCTCTTAAAGGGATAGGCAGCCTGGCCCTACATGACCCTACTAGTATAACACTACCCCCTCTCTCTTAAAGGGATAGGCAGCCTGGCCCTACATGACCCTACTAGTATAACACTACCCCCTCTCTCTTAAAGGGATAGGCAGCCTGGCCCTACATGACCCTACTAGTATACCACTACCCCCTCTCTCTTAAAGGGATAGGCAGCCTGGCCCTACATGACCGTACTAGTATAACACTACCCCCTCTCTCCTAAAGGGATAGGCAGCCTGGCCCTACATGACCCTACTAGTATAACACTACCCCCTGTCTCTTAAAGGGATAGGCAGCCTGGCCCTACATGACCCTACTAGTATAACACTACCCCCTCTCTCTTAAAGGGATAGGCAGCCTGGCCCTACATGACCCTACTAGTATAACACTACCCCCTCTCTCTTAAAGGGGTACGCAGCCTGCCCCTACATGACCCTACTGGTATAACACTACCCCCTCTCTCTTAAAGGGATAGGCAGCCTGGCCCTACATGACCCTACTAGTATAACACTACCCCCTCTCTCTTAAAGGGAAAGGCAACCCTGCCCTACACGACCCTACTAGTATAACACTACTCCCTCTCTCTTAAAGGGATGGGCAGCCTGGCCCTACATGACCCTACTAGTATAACACTACCCCCTCTCTCTTAAAGGGATAGGCAGCCTGGCCCTACATGACCCTACTAGTATAACACTACCCCCTCTCTCTTAAAGGGATACGCAGCCTGGCCCTACATGACCCTACTGGTATAACACTACCCCCTCTCACTTAAAGGGATAGGCAGCCTGGCCCTACATGACCCTACTAGTATAACACTACCCCCTCTCTTACAGGGATAGGCAGCCTGGCCCTACATGACCCTACTAGTATAACACTACCCCCTCTCTCTTAAAGGGATAGGCAGCCTGGCCCTACATGACCCTACTAGTATAACACTACCCCCTCTCTCTTAAAGGGATAGGCAGCCTGGCCCTACATGACCCTACTAGTATAACACTACCCCCTCTCTCTTAAAGGGATAGGCAGCCGGGCCCTACATGACCCTACTAGTATAACACTACCCTCTCTCTCTTAAAGGGATAGGCAGCCTGGTCCTACATGAACCTACTAGTATAACACTACCCCCTCTCTCTTAAAGGCATAGGCAGCATGGCCCTACATGACCCTACTAGTATAACACTACCCCCTCTCTCTTAAAGGGATAGGCAGCCTGGCCCTACATGACCCTACTAGTATAACACGAACCCCTCTCTCTTAAAGGGATAGGCAGCCTGGCCCTACATGACCCTACTAGTATAACACTACCCCCTCTCTCTTAAAGGGATAGGCAGCCTTGCCCTACATGACCCTACTAGTATAACACTACCCCCTCTCTCTTAAAGGGATAGGCGGCCTTGCCCTACATGACCCTACTAGTATAACACCTAAATTCTCACTAGAAATGTAAGCATTCCACTATCAAATAAGTGACCAAACAGACCCAGACTGGAAGGAGAACCGATGTGATTCTGGTTTCATAATCAGATGGCCTGTAAAGCCACACTGTAACTCTGCTTAAGGGCTATACTAATATACTATATATATAATATACTATATATAATATATATATAGTATATTAATAGTATTGGACCCTTCCGTGTGTTTGGCTGATCGATGTTAGGATGGAGAGATCCGATTCAGAGAACCAGCGTCACACGGTCACAGCGACAGCAGCGTCCAGCGTCACCATAGCAACGGGGAGAAAACCCTCCGAAATCTTCGTAATAACTAACAAACTAAAGATCGGATCCATTCACAGAACCGACACTATGGTAATCAAATGAAAAGGTCTCTCACACAAAGGTACACACACACACGCATATATAAAAACTGACACATATAAATTCACACACATACACATAGAAATACACAAACATACAACAACAACAAAACACACAAACACACACACCATATGTATACACACACACACACTTATATAAATACACACACACACACATTTATGCACACATGCACACAAACACACATATTTATATACATAAACACACATGTGTGTTTCACATATAGAAGTACACACACACACACACACACAGAAGTATACACACACATACAAAAACACACGCACATAAAGAAGTACACACACATGCACACAGACGCATATATAACATTACACACACATATATGGAAACACACACACACACACACACACATGGAAACTTAGAATACACACACAGGCATATAGAAGTACAAACACACATTTAAAAGTGCACACACACACACACATACACACATACACACACATATTTTTATACATATACAAACACACACATATATGGAAACACACACACACACACATGCATGCATGCATGCATGCACACACACACACATAGAAACTTAGAATACACACACAGGCATATAGAAGTACACTTACACATTTATAAGTGCACACACACATACACACATACACACACATATGTATAT
>JANIIK010000878.1:0-19403 GCA_027704905.1 Muraenolepis orangiensis | reverse complement strand
TGAAATTATAAAAAAACGTTTCCCAATCGTGTGAAAATGTTATCTTAAAATACCAAACCTTAAAGTTTTATCATAACATTATTAAAACAGTTCTTATAGAACCTGATAACATGAATCCAGATTAGTTAAAGGGTGTTCTCAGTGAAATAATTGTATAGGTTTATCGAATACTGGCCTCCACTTTTCTTTTCTTTTTTCTAAATCAAATGTCACACTGTAATATACCACTGTGATAAAGTACCACTCTATTTCTTCTTGTAAAACCTAAGCAGGCGATTAAGACCAAAGCCAAATCCTTTTGGTGTATTAGAAGCCTCATAAATGTACCATAAGGCTCCGTCACACCTTTGTTCACATATTTTAGAAATAAACGGTCTTACTTAACATTCTGATTGGTGCTGTCCTATTCAAAGCAATCATATAGGGTTAGTAGGTTTTTAATTTAAGTTTCATAAAAGGTTCCGGTCAATTTGAACTATTTAAGGTTTAATCACTTTGTCAACAGCAACACAGCATTGCCTCCAATGCAAGTAACATTATCATTTTATATAGCTGTTATTTTATTACACTCGTTGGTTGTATGATCAGATCATGTGCAATACGAATGTATTCTACTTGTACTCTAACATTCAACATGTACAAAATGAGCAATCCCCTCAGTATCATACAGATCTTTAAACATTAACATATTAACCTCATTAACATGATTGATATCAACATTGCTCTTTTTTAGGGTTAGTAGTGGTTGGAGTCAGGGTTAGGGTCAGGTTATTGACCCTAAAGTTGAAGTTGTATTTTCCCAAATGAAATACCATTGCAAATTGTAATATTAATCAATTATAGAAAAGGCAACATCCTTTGGATCAATATTTTCTAGATATACAGTACGTATGTGCCTGGTTGTGGTGTGTGTCGTGCTTCTAATGTCAATGGCTTCCCTCATGTGTGTGTGTGTTGCTGCATGTCTACGTGTGTCACTTCCCTGTTTGTTGACTCCAGCTGTGGTGGACCAGTCGCCCTCCTGCTCCTCCCCGCCAGTCAGCTGGACCCTCTGCGCTGGTTGCGTTCGGAATCATGATCATCACTGTGGCCACGCCTCTGGTTGAATCGGCTTTCCTCCGGGCAATCTCTTGCAAAGTGTCCGTCTTTATTGCGGTTATAACACTCGAAGCTGCCGTTTGTGCCGGAGCCAGTGTAACCGCTTTTCAGAGTAAAGTTCTTGCCTCTGTGTTGGTTCTGTTGCTGGCCAACTCTCTGTGCGCCTTGCTTACAGTCATGTCTCTCATCATGACATCGGTCAGCTTCACTCGTGGCTTGCTGCAGTGGTAGTAGCAGGTTGGCTGGGCCGCTGGTAGGGTCGCTGGGGGAGGGCAGTCAAGGTCCAGGTCCACCTTAGCCTGGGTAGTTGACTCAAGAGAACAGTCATTATGGCCCTGCCTATTCGTCCCTTACATTCTGACAATTAAATGAGCTAACTGAGTTACACCTAGACAGCCTATGGGCCCCCCGGGGCCCTCCATCCTAGTACAGAGCGTAAAACCTCCTCCCCAAAATGCCTTCTAATGTAAATGCAGTTTAACACTTGATACAACCTCTGCCTTGCCATCCTCCCTCGATCCCTGCGAACCCATATGTTATTATTTAATTATTCTTATTATTTAATTATTCCCCTGTCGTACAGCGGGAACAGCGCGACCTCGTCACTTGGGGACAGCGCGATGCCGTCCAGCGGGAACACCGCGACTTCGGCAGACGGGGGCAGCGCGACGTCGTCCAACGGGAACAGCGCGACGTCGGCAGACGGGGGCAGCACGACGTCCTCACTTGGGGACAGCGCGACGTCGGCGCGGCGGGGACGATGGAGCCGTAAATAGTGAGGGAGGACGGGGGGAAACAGGTGAGGGAGTTTGGGCCGAAGACTTATTTTGGGCTGAAGATTTATTGCAGTTGAGTTGGAGATAGTTCTGTTGCATCCATGATTTGATATCAGTCAGACAGGTGGCTAGGGAGGAGTGGGCGGTGGATGAGATGGTTTTAGAGGAGAGGTAGAGTGTCATGGGCATAGCAGCGGAAAGGTACAGTGACGGCTCCTGCCACATCTCTCAGGAGGGGCAAATGTTGCGACGATAGATAAGTTGACCCATTCAAAGGGTACATTGACAGTTACCTAACTAGAGATTTGTCACATTTCATTGTGCAAATATTAGTCAGCTGACTAATTCGACACTATGACATTGCATTAAACATGTATTTTTTTCTGGTAAACTCAAAACCACCAGTAGCCACTAACAAAGATTTCAGCATAACAAAGATTTCAAGACCATAGTGAAATAGGATTTCAGTGAATAGTGACATCTCTCGGGAACAGACAATTGAGCTGGGCGTTGTGCCCCCACGCTCTAATTGATCCCAGGTGTTTCCCATCATGATCAGGCCGGCTGAGGCCAATGAACACCTGGGATCTTCCCTACTTAAGGCTGTTGACGACCGACGTCGGTGCTAGACCATTGCACACCTTACCGAGAACCATCCTGACGAAGACCGACATCGGAGCGAGACCGTTGGGAACCATCTGCCGAAGACCGACGTCGGGGGCGAGATCCATGAGGACCTACTGCCGAGGGCAACCAACTGCCGGGGGCAAGTTCACTGTGAACCATATGGCTCCCTTCTGCTCGAGTACCTTGGACTACTTGTCTCCAGCTCCGACTACGTCTCGTCCAACCTCCCCCCCGCCCCAAGGACCCTTTGTCTCTGCGTACCACCCTCTGGACCCTCTCCCCGCGTCGTCCACACCACGGAACCAGTCCTACCCTACCCTGTTGTGTTTTTGTGTTTATTGGATTTCCAGTAAAGACATTATCTGTTGTTTTGAGTGTCCGTGTCTCTTCTTCTGGGTTCTCTGGCACATTTGGCTCGCCGGTCTCCTTGGGTCCTAACACTGGGGATAAAGTGACAATTCAAATAGGTCTTCACTCGAACCAAGGAAATTAATAAAAAGGTCCAAGTGTGCTGGAGTGTTTTATGAAATAGAGTTTATCAGTAACACGAACGCAATGTGCATAATTTCAGCAAAAAGTTAGACGTACAACCGAGCGGCTTTGGGGAGCGATGCACTGAGGTGTCCTGGACATGAGGAGCGTCTTTGGGGAGCGATGCACTGAGGTGTCCTGGACATGAGGAGCGTCTTTGGGGAGCGATGCACTGAGGTGTCCTGGACATGAGCTGCACAGCTGTGGGACTCGGCAACTGTAGAACCTTCGGGTATCTTAGAACACAGTTTAAAACACACAAAGCATGACGGACGGGTCTGAGATAATCTGATAAAGAAAATAAATGAGAAGTTGAACATCTGGTGTTGGGACTTGCAGGGCGCCCTGAGTGGTAATGAGCTAAGGGAGTCTCTGTCAGGCTGCAGTGGTCACAGGGTTCAGAAAAAGCATTTCATGAATTCATCATCAAAAATAAGGCCTTTATTGATGGCATTAAAATGTCTTAAATCAATATTGCTACGAATGAGAAGACATGGGAAGTAGGATTTAATCATTTAATAATAATTAATTATTTAATAATTATTAATTACAATTTAAAATCTAAAAATAATAATTGCCAATAATTGGCAACATCAATTTAAAAAAACATATCTTTCCAGAATGCCTCTGGCATTAACATCAGACAGATCAGGATAGCAGAACCAACACAAGCCGCTTGTCCCTTCAACCACCCCCTCTGCCTGGTTGTCCTGATCTCTGTTGGCTAACCCACCTGTTGTCCCGGTGCCCTCGTGCCTCTCAGTGGGGGGGGGGGGGAGTTTGCCTCTCTCTTCAAGAGTCTTTATTTTGCCATATGTAACAAGTACAATATTCCCCATTCACTCCCACAGTATGAATTATTCTCAACAATGACAATGGAAGTACAACTTCAATAACAACAAGTACAAATACAAATAAAAAGTGATCAATAGCAATAATAACAATAAAATAATAAAAAATGATTTAGAAAATGACATTTTATAGCAGTCCCAGCTAGGGTATACAGCTAAACTGTGAATTGAAAATAATGAATACCTCTTAAAAAAATATGAATTTAAATATAATAACAAGATTTAGGTTCACAAAAGATTTGACAGATTAATTAATTATTCAAATGTTTGACCTTTTTCACCTCCCCTTGATGTGAGGCAAGGTGTTATAGGATTCAAATTTCATGTAAAACTCAAACCATTTTTAGCTGTGGTTCCTGGGAATGGGGACATGCATTCCAGGGAAGTCTCCTTCATCCAGGGCAGGCGTGAGAGCCTGACCTGAAGTCTACAACTAAAAACCCTTGAAGCCTGGCAGGGTACCCTCTCCAGACCCCGGAGCCTGGCAGGGTACCCTCTCCAGACCCTAGAGCCTGGCGGGGTACCCTCTCCAGACCCTGGAGCCTAGCAGGGTACCCTCTTCAGACCCTGGAGCCTGGCAGGGTACCCTCTCCAGACCCTGGAGCCTGGCAGGGTACCCTCTCCAGACCCTGGAGCCTAGCAGGGTACCCTCTCCAGACCCTGGAGCCTGGCACATTATACAGCATTGCACTGACTCCACATTGTTGATTTCACATTGTTGTGTTGACATTGTTCTTTTATTTTTAAGATCATGTAATGTTAACTTAAAACTAGATCATAAACCATAAAGTAAAATCCTAAACCCAGATTATACCCAGTTTGAAATCCGTATATAATACAGATTAAATATATTATTCTATACTGAGAGAAATCCATGGCATGGTAAATAAGCAGTACTAAAGCAATACGCTGCTTTTGGGATGACCTCTATGATCTGTGTCACATGGTCAATGTCATAGACCCATGCCCCACTGAGGATCTCTATCACCATGCAGCCACTTTCTCCACATGTCGATGGCGTTGGTGCACTTGACTCCCAGCCTCCAGACTAGAGCCCTGTGTAACACGTGTATCAGCTGTGTGTAATGGACTTATGACCACTACCATATAAGGTATTAATCCTGGGCTAGTAATCGTTAAGGTTCGGCTACTGGAGCATTTAAGAGTAACCCAATGATGAGACAAGACAGGTGTGTAGGAATTAAAGAAGCGCCAGCTTGTATTCAGAAAAATAGAAATAAAGGGAATGGTACCAAAATACACATATAACAGACATAGACAAAATACAATGAGCTCAGTAAAAAAACAAATGTGACTTGTAGTCACCACTTGACATAAATTTCACTTTTCTTAAACCCTTTAAATGTTTTGGAACAACCTTTAAGTTTAGGATTTGAATCCTACGGGTTCTAAACTATGGGTGCACCCTGGTAAATATATATTTTTAACTGTATGGTAAGTATGAATATTAATCCCAATACAGCATGAAATCACAATCAGTCAATCCACAATAACACATCAATCCCCAGTCAATAAACCCAACATGAACCACAGATGGATGTATGTGAGTGAGTCAACTGACAGTCCAACTACACTGTGGAGTGCAGTACTATGGGATGGATACCGTGCAGAGTTCCGAGTTCCTTGTCAAGATCAGTTCCATCCACCACACTGGCAGAACCACAGATTCAGTGCAGAGTGAGTCGCCAAGGAAAATCCCAAGATGGTCTTCGCATGTAATCTCCTTCAGTAGACCCAGACTCTGGCCTCATCCAAAAAACCTGACCAATGGCATCCAAATAAAGTTATCCTGTAATCACCAGGACTGGTGATGCAGTACAGAGGCAGCACACACCCAGCACACTCAGCAATGTTGTTCGAAACAACTCTCAGCCCTCTGGCAACACCGAGATGATGGGCAAGGCGTGCGCACTGTCCACTATATCCACTTTTAGATTCAAACTTATTAATTTGCCTGTGCTCTGTGACTAGGTCTCTCTCCTTCAGCGCAGGTTGGTTCTGTGTGAGTGGGGGTTCACAGCAGAGCAGTGGCAGAGACAGAGAATGGGCGGGGCAAGTAATAGAGGGGTGCCGTCTGATTGGGGGAATTCACAGATCTTTGTATCATTGGCTGGCCACTAGTCAGCAGCAGTCAAGCTAGGCAGACTTGCTCCTCCTTTTCACCAGTGACATTACCCGACAGAACATCCTCATCTATCCATCAGTAACCAGTCTACATGACCTGGGTTACACCCTCCCCTCTTGAATTGGTGCACGTCCCGTTGCATCCATTGCATCTTAGTGGTTGACTGGTCACCACTTTGGGCGATGTCAGGGACATGTGGTCATCTCCATCCAATGAGCTTGTAAAGGCAGTACTGAGGCCTTGGAAAAGTGACTGAATCACTGAGATCAGGGGATTGTTCATCAGATTTCTATCTCGCCTCTCCTGTATCCTAGAAGAACGACGAACAGGGCATTCAGCTTCCTCTTCTGTATCTGTAACTGCATCAGCAGTTTCAGCATCAACTGGAGTGGACTCGACAGTGACTGCTTCAGGTATGTTCGTTCTCTCTTCACTTTCAGGGTTTTCCTCTTCAGGTTTTTCCTCTTCAAGTTTCTCCTCTTCAGGCTCCTTTGCAGGTGGAACTTCTGGTAAGAGGTATCTTTTAGGTAAGATGTCTTCTTCAACATCTACTGGAACATCATCAGGGGCCTCTTCATCCACAAGAGTCAGCTCAACAGGAGGAAATGAAGTAGTAGGGTCTGGATCGGATTCTGACTGTTCTGAAGCTTCAGCACAAGGAGGTTGTTTTGACTTCCATCCACGAGTTTCATGCACCTTAGTGAATGTGACTGGCTCTGGGGCCTGCAGATCTGGAAACCAGTGGACAGGAACAGGGATATCTTCATCACCATTAACACAGGGTGTTTCCATATCTGCAACACTGCTTGTTTCAGAATCATAAGCACCAGGATTTTGCCGAGTGTGAGGTTTACGGACTGGCTTTGGTGCGACTGGTTTCTCAGGTTCACTTACTGGTAGGAACCCACAAGCTAGTAGCAGGTCACGATGTAAGGTGCGCAGTGGTCTGTCTTTGGTCTCAGGCTTGACTGTATACACAGGCAGATCACCGGCACGCTTTACAACTTTGTAGACGTCGGGTTCCCACTTATAAGCTAACTTATGTTTACCACGTAGGCGAACACTTCGGACCAGAACTCGGTCGCCAACTTCAAGAGTGGATTCGGTAACTCGTTTGTCGAACCGAGTCTTGTTTCTCTCCGCTATCTTGAGGGCATTACGAGTGGCAACTCTGTAACTCTCCTCCAGATGACTTTTAAGATCTCTCACATACTGTGAGTGTGACTTCTGTTGTTTGTGGACAGGCAGACCAAAAGCTAGGTCGATTGGTAGTCTGGGCTGTCTTCCAAACATCAGCTTGTACGGGGTAAAGCCAGTGACATCATTCTTGGTACAATTATACGCATGAACCAGAGGCTTTACGAAATCCCGCCAGTGAACTTTGTCTTCACTCTCCAGAGTGCCTAACATCTGCAGGAGGGTCCGGTTGAACCGCTCGACAGGATTACCTCTCGGATGATAGGGAGTTGTTCTGACCTTTCTGATTCCTCCGAGCTCACACAGTTCCTTGATGGTTTTGGACTCAAAGTCTGGACCTTGGTCACAGTGGAGTCGCTCCGGAAAACCATAATGGACAATAAAATGGTCCCAGAGGGTCTTGGCAACAGTTCTTGATTTCTGGTTTGCAGTTGGTATTGCCACCGCGTACTTCGTAAAGTGGTCGGTAATCACGAGTATGTCTTTTGTGTTACTCCTATCTGGTTCCAGAGAAAGATAGTCCATACAGACCAACTCCAATGGCCTGCTGGTCTTGATGTTGACCAAGGGAGCGGCTTTCTCTGGCTGGGCTTTACGTCGAACACAGCGGTTGCAAGTCTTGACCTTGGTTTCCACGGCGAATGCCATCTTGGGCCAATAGAAACGTGATCTCACAAGGTCGAGAGTACGATCAATTCCCATGTGGCCCATGTCATTGTGGAGACTTGTCAACACAAGGGGCCGCAGCTCCTCTGGTAGGACAAGCTGGTACGTTTGATGAGCTCCGTCTTGCTTTCGTCGATACAAGACTCCGCTTCTCAACTCCAGACGATTCCACTCCCGCAACAAGAGCGGGAGTTCTGGGAGCTCAGCTCTAGCAGTAGGAGGGGGCTTCTCTCCAGACTCGAGCTGATAGATGACCTCTCTGATGCTAGGATCTGCTCTCTGCTTCTCCTTTATCTCCTCGCTTGAGAAATGAGGGATGACGGATGAACTTTCTTGTTCAAAGATGCTTGGTATGGCATCTGCAGAGATGGCAAGAGACTCAACCAGAGTGATACCGGGGTCAATATCATCAGAATCGTCTGTTCTTTGGCAGATGAGATGCCTTTTGCAGATGGCTTGTACAATGTCGGGGTCTGCTCGATGCTGTCGCGTGAACTGCTGTATGCGCTCTCGCTCTTTCTGTGATGTTAAGTTGTCTGACAGCTCACCATGGGGACGTCTTGAGAGACCGTCAGCGTCTTGGTTTTGCTTACCAGCACGATACTGAAGTTTGAAAGAGAAAGTTGACAGGGCCGCTAACCACCTGTAACTTGTGGCATCAAGCTTCGCAGAAGTGAGGAGATACGTCAGAGGGTTACTGTCAGTGACCACAGTGAATGGACAGCCATACAGATAGTCTTTTAATTTCTCGGTGACCGACCATTTGAGTGCCAAGAATTCAAGCTTGTGAGCTGGATATCTGGACTCGCTCCGTGACAACCCTCTGCTAGCAAACGCGATGACTCGCATCCTCCCCTCTTGTTCCTGGTATAAGGCTGCTCCTAGCCCGGTGGTACTTGCATCGGTATGCAGGATGTAATGCAGCTTAGGATCAGCAAAACCCAGTACAGGAGCAGATGTGAGCTTGTCGATGATGGTTTGAAAAGCTTGCTGGCAGGTGGATGTCCAACGACTGCCGAAAGGTTCTTTGGGGTTGTGGTACTGTGCACTCTGCTCCTTAGTGGGTTTGGAACCTTTCCGGAGTGGTGGGTAACCGGAGGTCAAGTCATTTAGCGGTTTGACTATTTTCGAGTAATCCTTGACATATCTCCTGTAGTACCCTGAGAAGCCTAGAAAGGACCTTAATGCCTTAAGGGTACAGGGAATTGGCCAAGTTGAAAGGGCTTTTATCTTCTCTGGGTCCGTCTCTACTCCATTTTGGGAGACGATGTGTCCCAGATATCGGACAGAAGTCTGGAAAAACTTGCATTTTTCTGGCGACAACTTCAGGCCATATTCTTTCAGACGTGACAATACTCGAAGCAGTCTGCTCTTGTGCTCTTCCAATGTCTCTGAAAAGACAATTAAGTCGTCTATGAAGACCAAGACCTCTTTCAGATTGATGTCGCCCATACACCGTTCCATCAAGCGTTGAAAGGTGGATGGTGCATTGGTGATTCCTTGAGGCATCCTACAAAACTCCCAGAAGCCTAGGGGGCAGACGAATGCTGTCTTCTGCTTGTCTTCTTCCTCCATCTCAATCTGGTAGTACCCAGATTTGAGATCAAGCACGGAGAACCACTTCGACCCACTTAGGGTGGAGAAGGCTTCTTCTAGGTGGGGCAGAGCGTATGCATCTTTGATGGTTTGCAGATTGAGCTTGCGGTAGTCAATGCAGAGTCTTACATCACCATTATTTTTCCTCACTACGACGATTGGTGATGAGAAGGGGGACTCAGACTCTCGAATGACACCGGAACTCAACAGCTCCTGAAGATGTTTTCGAACTGCCTCAAGGTCTTGGGGGTGTATGGGTCGTGCTCGCTGCTTGAAAGGAGTCTCATCACTGAGCCTCATGCGATGTTTGACCTTGTCAGTATGACCGAAATCAAGGTCATGGTGTGCAAACACCTCGGGCATTGAGTTGAGTTTGCTTGTCACACGCTCTTTCCACTCAGTGGATATGGGAGAATCTTCAAAGTCAAATTTCAATTTGGGTCTGTCGGACTTATCTGCAGGGCTGGGGTCAGCTACTGCAGGTTCTTTTTGTATTACTTGCTGAACAGCATTTACTTCAGCCAGCACCGTTCTTGGGGGAATGGTAATGTCATGCCCTGACTCGTTTTTTATCACCACAGGCTGGGTGTGGTGTCTGGCAGTTGGGAGGGAGAACAGGCAGCTGGAAACAAGTAGGCCGCCTGGCAAGGAGGACATTGAAGGGGGTTCAAGGATGGCCCATTTGTCAGTGTGGGACCCACGCACACTGATACATCCGTTGAGAACTACTTGGTGGCCAGCTGGAACAACTTCTGGTATTTTTCCTTGTAGTTTCACCCATCCCAAATTACCATCTTCAGCTTGCTGTTGTCTAAAGAAACTGCACGATAGCCAAATGAGGTAGGCTGGGGTAGGGCAGGTGTCTTCTGAGCATAATCCGTGTAGAGGACATCAAGGGTGTTGGTGCCAATTAGTACTTGTTCTTCAGCACGGAGATGGGGAACAACCAATGCTAACGTTGGCACTTCTGTATCAACCCCTACAAACTCCTTAGGAAAGGTTATGCTCAGTTCAACGTATCCCAGGTAAGGGACTTCTTGTCCATTAGCTCCTTCTACCCCGAGTAGGTTGTTTAAGGACTTAATGGCTTGACTCGATAAATGTTGCTCATAGAACGACAGGGGGACTGTAGTAACTTGAGACCCTGTGTCTAAAAGACAGTTCACTTCTTGGTCTGCAATGGTGACTTGGGCAGTATACTTTGTTCCAACTAAACCTCTGGGAAGTTTCATGGGTTTGCCTTTAGTATGGGCACATTCCGCCTGTAAAACAAAGCCCCATGTTTTAGGTTTGTCATCAGGGGGCAATTAAAGTTAATAAAGCTCTCAACCTAAAGTTGTTTAGACACAATCTTTTGTTTTTACATGTTATTCAACCACTGCACATTATATATCACCATATATCACCACTTCACTGTTACATGTGCACTCTGGTTAGAAGCCACTGTGTCGCTGTACTGTACTTGTGCTATGCAATGACAAGACATTTTAATCTAATCTAATCTAATCTAATCTAATCTAATCTAATCTTCCTCGTCCTAGAACCAATGTTCCACTGTACTGTACCTCTAAGTCATATATTTTAATTCCTCTGCAACGCTGCAGGTAAACCGAGGCCTTTTTTAAAGGCCTTCAATGAAAGAAAATGTTTTTTGTCTTTTGTTTTTGCTTGTGACATAGATCACAGAGGATTGGCTGGATGTGTGTGTGTGTGTGTGTGTGTGTGTGTGTGTGTGTGTGTGTGTCAAGTCAAGTCAAGTCAAGTCAAGTCAAGTTTATTGTCACTTCACAGTTTACAGTTTAGTATAAAGCAGTGATGTGAAATTCTTGTGTGCAATACCCGACGACAGACAGCAGTTATAAAATAAGATAAAATAATTTATAAAATTTATAAAATGCAAAAATCAGCACAGAAAAGAGCAATATATATATATAAATCAATGTAATAAAATATACATTGTTATATGTTATAGGCCCTTGTTCAGCAGCCTGATGGCCTGACTGTGGAAGCTATCTCTAAGCCTATTTGTACGACACTTGATACTGCGGTATCGCCTGCCTGACGGTAATAGTGAGTAAAGTTCGTGGCTGGGGTGGGCAATGTCTTTTATAATTATTTTGGCCTTGGCCACGCACCGCTGGTTGTAAATGTCCAGGAGGGAGGGGAGCTCACCTCCAACGATATACTGGGCCGTCCGCACCACCCTTTGAAGCGCTCTGCGCTCGAGTGCCGTGCAGTTCCCGTACCAGGCGGTGATACACCCTGTCAGAACACTCTCGATGGTGCCGTTGTAGAATGTTCTCAGGATGCGGGGGCCCATGCTGAATTTCTTCAGACGCCTGAGAAAATACAGGCGTTGTTGGGCCCTTTTCACCACGTGTGTGGTGTGCGTGGACCATGTGAGGTCCTCGGAGATGTGCACGCCGAGGAACTTGAAGCTGCTGACCCTCTCTACTGCAACGCCGTCGATGGAGATAGGGCTGTGCTCTCCCCTCTGCCTCCTGAAGTCCACGATCAGCTCCTTGGTCTTCTTGACGTTGAGGGCGAGGCTGTTCTCCTGGCACCACTGCTCCAGCGATCCGACCTCCTCCCTGTAGGCTGTCTCGTCGTCGCCGGCGATCAGGCCCATCACTGTCGTGTCGTCAGCAAACTTGACGATGACGTTGGAGCTGTGCATAGCCATGCAGTCGTGGGTGTAGAGGGAGTAGAGGAGAGGGCTCAGCACGCATCCCTGGGGGGCTCCCGTGTTGGGGGTCAGTGGCTCTGATGTGGTGCTGCCCATCCTCACCACCTGGCGGCGGTCCGACAGGAGGTTCAGTATCCAGCTGCACATGGATGGGGGTACGCCTAGACCTCTCAGCTTGGTGTCGAGCTTGGCAGGAACTATTGTGTTGAATGCTGAGCTGTAGTCCACAAACAGCATTCGCACATAACAGTTCTTCCCCTCCAGGTGGGAAAGGGCAGTGTGGAGGGCCATGGCAATTGCGTCGTCCGTGGATCTATTTTGACGATATGCAAATTGCCATGGGTCCAGCGTGGTAGGTAACACGGAGCAAATAAAGTCCTTGACCAACCTCTCGAAGCATTTGCTAACGATCGAGGTGAGGGCCACAGGTCTGTAGTCATTCAGGCATGTTACCTTGGTTTGTTTAGGGACAGGCACGATGGTGGATATCTTGAAGACCGCGGGGACAACAGCCTGGGACAGGGAGAGGTTGAAGATGTCTGCAAAGACTCCTGCCAACTGGTCTGCGCATGCTCTGAGGACGCGGCCCGGGATGTCGTCGGGGCCTGCCGCCTTACGGATGTTCAGCCGCTTAAAGGTGCGGCGCACATCCGCCTCCGAGATGCGCAGCTGGCTGGTCTCCCCAGTCGGTGCTGGCTTCGGCGGGCTGCCGTTTACGTCGAACCGAGCAAAAAATGTATTTAGCTCTCCTGGGAGGGAGGTAGAGGAGTTCTCTACACAACTATCTGAATTACAATATTTGATATTACAAATATCTGAATTGACTCTCAAGCCTTTAAACTCTTGCTCCAGTCCGCTCTCTCCCCCTCCCTCCCTCCACACCTCTCCCCCCTGTGCTCCACACCTCTCCCCCCTGTGCTCCACACCTCTCCACCCTGTGCTCCACACCTCTCCACCCTGTGCTCCACACCTCTCCACCCTGTGCTCCACACCTCTCCCCCCTGTGCTCCACACCTCTCCACCCTGTGCTCCACACCTCTCCCCCCTGTGCTCCACACCTCTCCACCCTGTGCTCGCTCCACACCTCTCCCCCCTGTGCTCCACACCTCTCCACCCTGTGCTCCACACCTCTCCACCCTGTGCTCCACACCTCTCCCCCCTGTGCTCCACACCTCTCCCCCCTGTGCTCCACACCTCTCCCCC
This sequence comes from Muraenolepis orangiensis, assembly GCA_027704905.1. NCBI lineage: Eukaryota > Metazoa > Chordata > Actinopteri > Gadiformes > Muraenolepididae > Muraenolepis > Muraenolepis orangiensis. The sequence continues at coordinate 6,026 of JANIIK010000878.1, read as the reverse complement.
CTGTGCTCCACACCTCTCCCCCCTGTGCTCGCTCCACATCTCTCCACCCTGTGCTCCACATCTCTCCCCCCTGTGCTCCACACCTCTCCACCCTGTGCTCCACACCTCTCCACCCTGTGCTCCTCACCTCTCCCCCCTGTGCTCCACACCTCTCCACCCTGTGCTCGCTCCACACCTCTCCCCCCTGTGCTCCACACCTCTCCACCCTGTGCTCCACACCTCTCCACCCTGTGCTCCACACCTCTCCACCCTGTGCTCCACACCTCTCCCCCCTGTGCTCCACACCTCTCCACCCTGTGCTCCACACCTCTCCCCCCTGTGCTCTCTCTTGTTGCCCAGCGTTACAGATGGTTGTTATGTGGCTCATGTGTGGGAGAGAGAGCATGGGCAGCAGCAGCAGCTGAAACATTTCCTATGCTCAATATGTTTCATTGCGTGCACAAAAATAACGCCTAAATCTTTCGGCAACTATATGCACATATGTTACGTTAAAATGGGGTGGGGCCTGGGGGTCGGGGGGTGGGCCCGCCCTCGTAAATCAAATGCCCGCCCAGAGATGGACGTCTGCCGCCGGGTCTGACTGCCGCCCAATAATTTAATAATATATATTTATATTTAATAATATATATATTAATATATAATGGGACCCAAACACAGCCCACAGAGGACTCTCTCTGTCTGAGGACAACAGGAAGGTGACGAGGGTTAGAGAGGAGTCGTCGTATCCTGATCACCTGGAGAGATTTGACTACCGTCTCCAGGTGTTGTGTAGAGAGGTTCTGACTGACCGCTGTTACTGGGAGGTGGAGGTGGAGGTGGGAGGAGGTGTTTATATAGGAGTGACATACAGAGGAATCACTAGGAGAGGAGAGGGTGATGACAGCTTGCTTGGATGGAACAACAAGTCCTGGAGTCTTTATTGTCATGATGATCGTTACTCTGTCTGGTACAACGGTAGTCTAACAGTCATAGATCTCCTCCCCTCTAACAGAGTAGGAGTGTATGTGGACCGACCTGCTGGCTCTCTGTCCTTCTACAGAGTGTCCCCAGATGGAGGAGGGTCCTCAGACACACTGACACTCATCCACACCTTCCAGTCCACATTCACCCAGGAGGACCTCCTCCCTGGGTTCTGGTTAGGGGGTTATGGTTCCTCAGTGTCTCTGTGTCGCTTGTAGCAACACACATTGACACACACACACAAACAAACAAACAAACAAACAAACAAACAAACAAACAAACGCACACATATACAGTATTCAGACACACACACTCAAATATATAGAAGTACACACACACATGTATACAGTATAAAAACACACACACACAAAGTATAAAGAAGTACACACACACACACATAAAACAATTTTTTTTGGAATTAAGCCCTATATAAAAGCATCCATTACCACACACACACATATATATATATAAATGCACACACATATATATAAATACACACACACACACATATATATAGAAATACACACATTTGTTTAGTTGTTCATAATATATTATTCTATGTATATTAACATTCTAAAAAGGGCTCTGATATGAGTTTCTAACACGGATCCTGGTTGGTATTCTGTTCATCAATACAAGCCCATCTATGGGGGAGAAAGCTGCTGAGAAAGTGATCATTATGATTATACCTGCTCCTCAATGACCCTTAACCCCTACCTGCTCCTCAATGACTTCTGACCCCTACCTGCTCCTCAATGACCTCTAACCCCTACCTGCTCCTCAATGACCCCTAACCCCTACCTGCTCCTCAATGACCTCTAACCCCTACCTGCTCCACAATGACCCTTAACCCCTACCTGCTCCTCAATGACCCTTAACCCCTACCTGCTCCTCAATGACTTCTGACCCCTACCTGCTCCTCAATGACCTCTAACCCCTACCTGCTCCTCAATGACCCTTAACCCCTACCTGCTCCTTAATGACCCCTAACCCTACCTGCTCCTCAATGACCCTTAACCCCTACCTGCTCCTTAATGACCCCTAACACCTACCTGCTCCTTAATGACCCATAACCCCTACCTGCTCCTTAATGACCCATAACCCCTACCTGCTCCTTAATGACCCTTAACCCCTACCTGCTCCTCAATGACTTCTGACCCCTACCTGCTCCTCAATGACCCCTAACCCCTACCTGCTCCTTAATGACCCTTAACCCCTACCTGCTCCTCAATGACTTCTAACCCCTACCTGCTCCTCAATGACCCCTAACCCCTACCTGCTCCTTAATGACCTCTGACCCCCACCTGTCCCCTAATTACCTCTGAACATTACCTGCTACTTAATGACCCCTAACCCTACCTGCTCCTTAATGAACCCTAACCCCTACCTGCTCCTTAATGACCCCTAACCCCTACCTGCTCCTTAATGAACCCTAACCCCTACCTTCTCCTTAATGACCCATAACCCCTACCTGCTCCTTAATGACCCCTAACCCCTACCTGCTCCTTAATGACCCATAACCCCTACCTGCTCCTTAATGACCCCTAACCCCTACCTGCTCCTTAATGACCCATAACCCCTACCTGCTCCTTAATGACCCCTAACCCCTACCTGCTCCTTAATGACCCATAACCCCTACCTGCTCCTTTATGACCCCTAACCCCTACCTGCTCCTTAATGACCACTAACCCCTACCTGCTCTTGAATGACCTCTGACCCCTACCCTGTCCTTCATTCAAGATTAAAGATTTGTATTTGCGATAAGTAGAATTTAATGCTTACTCCCCATTCCCTCCTGCAGTTTGAGTTTATACTACAATTTAACACAATATACTATACTATGTACTATACTTACACTGTACTGTAACAATACTGTACACAATTACAATGACAATAAAAATGACAAAGTCACTGATGGAGTGTGTGTTGAATTATGCAAAAAAAGCATTTAAAAAGCAATTTAAAGTGCCAGTAGTGCAGCAGCATCATGAATTCAGTGCAGAACAGTGCAGTAACTGTAATGAGTCCAGCAAAGTATGACAGTGTCATGTTAATGACAATGTTATGATAGTGGCAGCACTCCTAGCAGTTCAGTAGGTCACTGCCTGTGGATCAAACTATCCTTGAACCTGGTAGTCGTTGTACGGATGCTGCAGAACCGACGACCGGACGGTAGGGGAGAAGAGATGGAGCCCAGGGTGGTTGGGAACCTCGCAGGCATAACAGGTATAACAGACAACTGTAAACACATTCAACCGCCCTCTTTATGATGAATGCAGTGACAAACTTTGCTCTGTGGGGTTAAGTTAACGTTATATTTGGTTATGGATGAGAGAAATGGGAAAAGCTGTGAGCGTACTGACCAGCAGTAGTGTCCTTTATCCTCACTCTGGTGAAGACTAATCTAAAGTCAATGATTAGAACAACTTATTGTTAGAAAAGTAAAAACTAAATAACGGTACAACTGCATCTGATCGTACGTCTGTTACATTTTCAATTGTTTGTATTTTTCAGTAATACGATATTGACAAGAAGACAGCTAGAGGTGGTGAACGCCTAATAAGATGGCTCCAGAGGGAGAGATTGTTGGTGAGGAAAAAACGATGCCCTGTATGCAACTACAGAATGAAATTAAAACAAACCAACAGGACCAAGGATGTGTCAGGGCAGGGTAGAGGTATAGGACCCGAAATCAGAGTGACAGAAGCCAGATAGAACAGGTGTTTAATGATCGGCGCACACGCCGATTAACGCCAGCAAAAGGCAAAAGGTACAGACAGGGCAAATCCAAAAAGGTGGTCAAGGCAAGCAGAGGTCGTCAACAGGATGTCGAGGGTTGAGGCAGAGGTACAAAAAAGGTACAAAACAGGCTAAAACAAGGTCGTTCTCCAGGTGAGGGTCAAAGCACGGAGGATCAATAGACAGAACACAATGAACTTAACTCGATACGAACGTGAGGCTTTTGGAAAAGATCAGGGTGATAATCCAGCATTGAGTAACACAACAGACATGGCTTGAATACAGCTTGGTCAATGAGGAGCGATTGACAACAGGTGAGTTCAGTGTGAAACGGCTGACAGGGAAAACACGGAGTGGTATTTAGGAACGGAGTCCGGTGACATCGCGGATCCAGGAAGCCCGCGGAGATCCAGGACCAGGACTAGTACCTGGGTTGGACCGTGACAAGAATGTACCTATTATACTGACTACATGTACTGACAATGTGCCTATTCTACTGAGTACAAATACTGACAATTTATGACCTATTATACTGTCAAGTCAAGTCAAGTCAAGTTTGTTGTCACTTCACAGTTCAAGTATAAAGCAGTGGTGTGAAAATCTTATGTGCAATACCCGACGACAGACAGCAGTTATAAAAATAAGATAAAAATAGATAAAAATAGAATAAAAATAGAACAGAATAAAGTTAAAAAATAAAGCTCTGGGGGGTAAGCTCGGGGTCCTATGGCCGTTACTGCCAGCGATGGGACTGCCAAACCAATCCAAACAAAGTCCTACCGAGTCCCAAACAGTCCAAACACAGTCTCAAAGAGTCCTAACCGTTCCGAACACAGTCCGAACACAGTCGAACACAGTACGAACCGGTGCAACACAGTCCGAACAGAGATGTGGGCGTTACTGTCCTGGTCACGTGGTCTTTTACCCCGAGCTTTCCCCCCACCCCACTTTCTCCGATCAGAAGACGAGGAAGACGGCAGATACAACCTCTTACATCGACTCATCGATCGACGGCGTAACAAGCAAGGTATTACATCCATTTACAAGCAAATTATTATATTGTTTTATTGTAATTGTACAGTATCATTCTACAACTGTCTACGTCGCTTTGTTTTTATATTTTAATAGTAGAATTGTTTGTTTTTGTGTCACGAGCTGCTGGAAGCCTTTCCCTCGGGATATTTATCTATCTATCTATCTATCTATCTATCGATCCATCGATCCATCGATCTATCGATCTATCGATCTATCGACCTATCGACCTATCGATCTATCTATATGGATATTTATGAATTTTCGAAATCGTTTTTATTTCCCTTATAGTCTAGTCTGCAGGGGCGTCTCGCAACAGTGTAGGCAACGTAGGCAATTGCCTGGGGCCCCCGGCCATGGAAGGGGGCCCCGAGCTGGAAGGGGGCCCCTGAGGACGACAGATTATATTGAACCACTGCGACGATTTCCCCCCCCCCCGCGCTTCGTGGTGTTCGATTCAGAAATGACGAAGACTGGTATACCCGAGGCGTATCGGGCAGGTATCCTGAGCCTGTATGCCGAGGGTACCGGTTCACCACGGGTACCGAGCCGGGCTCTAGGAGATGGAAGGCTGTCATGAAGCGCATTGACGCCTGTCCATTGACTCCTCCATTTAATTTACAAATGCGTGAATATGATATCTTCAGGAAACAAATCCCCTGCAAATGTGGATATCACAAGGTAAGGGATGATTCGATTTACCATAAACATTGTGTATTATGCAAGTTATTACATTAAAACAGAAATGCATTATTTATCCTATTAATTGTGGTTGAAGTGTTTCACAATTGTTACCAAATGAGGTTATTTACAAACTTATTTTTCAGTCAGCTGAGCAAACAGGTGCAGAGTGCAGCTCAAGTGCAGAGAGGCCGGTCCTCCCTGGTCCTCGTACGGGCAGGGTCATCTACCACCCGCCCCATCTCCTCCCTGGTCCTCGTACGGGCAGGGTCATCTACCACCCGCCCCATCTCCTCCCTGGTCCTCGTACGGGCAGGGTCATCTACCACCCGCCCCATCTCCTCCCTGGTCCTCGTACGGGCAGGGTCATCTACCACCCGCCCCATCTCCTCCCTGGTCCTCGTACGGGCAGGGTCATCTACCACCCGCCCCATCTCCTCCCTGGTCCTCGTACGGGCAGGGTCATCTACCACCCGCCCCATTCCCTGGCTGGTCCTCGCATCCGCCACCCCCTCCCTCTCAGCAACCATCACTATCTCCAGCGGCAACACCAACGGCAACGGCATTGTCAAATGGTCACCGTGAATGGAGACAGCGAAAGGCAGCACGCGACG
>JANIIK010000877.1:57500-60000 GCA_027704905.1 Muraenolepis orangiensis | reverse complement strand
TAAACACTTGGGGGGGATTTAGCGCCCCCTGGTGCTGCTTGGTGGAAACATTGACTCATGGTTTGATCAGAAGAGGAGCAGAGAGACTGGGGCCTGGGTGAGAGGAGGGGAGAGGAGCAGAGAGACTGGGGCCTGGGTGAGAGGAGGGGAGAGGAGCAGAGAGACTGGGGCCTGGGTGAGAGGAGGGGAGAGGAGCAGAGAGACTGGGGCCTGGGTGAGAGGAGGGGAGAGGAGCAGAGAGACTGGGGCCTGAGGGGTGAGAGGAGGGGAGAGGAGCAGAGAGACTGGGGCCTGGGTGAGAGGAGGGGAGAGGAGCAGAGAGACTGGGGTCTGGGTGAGAGGAGGGGAGAGGAGCAGAGAGACTGGGGCCTGAGGGGTGAGAGACTGGGGCCTGAGGGGTGAGAGGAGGGGAGAGAAGCAGAGAGACTTGGGCCTCAGGGGTGAGAGGAGGGGAGAGGAGCAGAAAGACTGGGGTCTGGGTGAGAGAAGGGGAGAGAAGCAGAGAGACTGGGGCCTGAGGGGTTAGAGGAAGGGAGATGAGCAGAGAGACTGGGGCCTGGGTGAGAGGAGGGGAGAGGAGCAGAGAAACTGGGGCCTGAGGGGTGAGAGGAGGGGAGAGAAGCAGAGAGACTGGGGCCTGAGGGGTGAGAGGAGGGGAGAGGAGCAGAGAGACTGGGGCCTGGGGGTGAGAGGAGGGGAGAGGAGCAGAGAGACTGGGGTCTGGGTGAGAGGAGGGGAGAGGAGCAGAGAGACTGGGGCCTGGGTGAGAGGAGGGGAGAGGAGCAGAGAGACTGGGGCCTGAGGGGTGAGAGGAGGGGAGAGGAGCAGAGACACTGGGGCCTGAGGGGTGAGAGGAGGAGAGAGGAGCAGAGAGACTGGGGCCTGAGGGGTGAGAGGAAGGGAGAGGAGCAGAGAGACTGGGGCCTGGGTGAGAGGAGGGGAGAGGAGCAGAGAGACTGGGGCCTGGGTGAGAGGAGGGGAGAGGAGCAGCGAGACTGGGGCCTGGGTGAGAGGAGGGGAGAGGAGCAGAGAGACTGGGACCTGGGTGAGAGGAGGGGAGAGGAGCAGAGAGACAGGGGCCTGGGTGAGAGGAGGGGAGAGGAGCAGAGAGACTGGGGCCTGAGGGGTTAGAGGAACGGAGATGAGCAGAGAGACTGGGGCCTGGGTGAGAGGAGGGGAGAGGAGCAGAGAGACTGGGGCCTGAGGGGTGAGAGGAGGGGAGAGGAGCAGAGAGACTGGGGCCTGAGGGGTGAGAGGAGGGGAGAGGAGCAGAGAGACTGGGGTCTGGGTGAGAGGAGGGGAGAGGAGCAGAGAGACTGGGGCCTGGGTGAGAGGAGGGGAGAGGAGCAGAGAGACTGGGGACTGGGTGAGAGGAGGGGAGAGGAGCAGAGAGACTGGGGTCTGGGTGAGAGGAGGGGAGAGGAGCAGAGAGACTGGGGCCTGAGGGGTGAGAGGAGGGGAGAGGAGCAGAGAGACTGGGGCCTGGGGGTGAGAGGAGGGGAGAGGAGCAGAGAGACTGGGGTCTGGGTGAGAGGAGGGGAGAGGAGCAGAGAGACTGGGGCCTGGGTGAGAGGAGGGGAGAGGAGCAGAGAGACTGGGGCCTGAGGGGTGAGAGGAGGGGAGAGGAGCAGAGACACTGGGGCCTGAGGGGTGAGAGGAGGGGAGAGGAGCAGAGAGACTGGGGCCTGAGGGTGAGAGGAGGGGAGAGGAGCAGAGAGACTGGGGCCTGGGTGAGAGGAGGGGAGAGGAGCAGAGAGACTGGGGCCTGGGTGAGAGGAGGGGAGAGGAGCAGAGAGACTGGGGCCTGGGTGAGAGGAGGGGAGAGGAGCAGAGAGACTGGGACCTGGGTGAGAGGAGGGGAGAGGAGCAGAGAGACTGGGGCCTGGGTGAGAGGAGGGGAGAGAAGCAGAGAGACTGGGGCCTGAGGGGTTAGAGGAACGGAGATGAGCAGAGAGACTGGGGCCTGGGTGAGAGGAGGGGAGAGGAGCAGAGAGACTGGGGCCTGAGGGGTGAGAGGAGGGGAGAGGAGCAGAGAGACTGGGGCCTGAGGGGTGAGAGGAGGGGAGAGGAGCAGAGAGACTGGGGTCTGGGTGAGAGGAGGGGAGAGGAGCAGAGAGACTGGGGCCTGGGTGAGAGGAGGGGAGAGGAGCAGAGAGACTGGGGCCTGGGTGAGAGGAGGGGAGAGGAGCAGAGAGACTGGGGCCTGGGTGAGAGGAGGGGAGAGGAGCAGAGAGACTGGGGCCTGAGGGGTGAGAGGAGGGGAGAGGAGCAGAGAGACTGGGGCCTGAGGGGTGAGAGGAGGGGAGAGGAGCAGAGAGACTGGGGCCTGAGGGTGAGAGGAGGGGAGAGGAGCAGAGAGACTGGGGCCTGAGGGGTGAGAGGAGGGGAGAGGAGCAGAGAGACTGGGGCCTGGGTGAGAGGAGGGGAGAGGAGCAGAGAGACTGGGGCCTGGGTGAGAGGAGGGGAGAGGAGCAGAGAGACTGGGGCCTGAGGGGTGAGA
>JANIIK010000877.1:7500-50000 GCA_027704905.1 Muraenolepis orangiensis | reverse complement strand
CTCCCCTCCTCTCACCCCTCAGACCCCAGTCTCTCTGCGCCTCTCCCCTCCTCTCACCCAGGCCCCAGTCTCTCTGCTCCTCTCCCCTCCTCTCACCCAGGTCCCAGTCTCTCTGCTCCTCTCCCCTCCTCTCACCCAGGTCCCAGTCTCTCTGCTCCTCTCCCCTCCTCTCACCCAGGCCCCAGTCTCGCTGCTCCTCTCCCCTCCTCTCACCCAGGTCCCAGTCTCTCTGCTCCTCTCCCCTCCTCTCACCCAGGCCCCAGTCTCTCTGCTCCTCTCCCCTCCTCTCACCCCTCAGGCCCCAGTATCTCTGCTCCTCTCCCCTCCTCTCACCTCTCACCCCTCAGGCCCCAGTCTCTCTGCTCCTCTCCCCTCCCCTCCTCTCACCCAGGCCCCAGTCTCTCTGCTCCTCTCCCCTCCTCTCACCCAGGCCCCTGTCTCTCTGCTCCTCTCCCCTCCTCTCACCCAGGTCCCAGTCTCTCTGCTCCTCTCCCCTCCTCTCACCCAGGCCCCAGTCTCGCTGCTCCTCTCCCCTCCTCTCACCCAGGTCCCAGTCTCTCTGCTCCTCTCCCCTCCTCTCACCCAGGCCCCAGTCTCGCTGCTCCTCTCCCCTCCTCTCACCCAGGCCCCAGTCTCTCTGCTCCTCTCCCCTCCTCTCACCCAGGCCCCAGTCTCTCTGCTCCTCTCTCCTCCTCTCACCCCTCAGGCCCCAGTGTCTCTGCTCCTCTCCCCTCCTCTCACCCAGGCCCCAGTCTCTCTGCTCCTCTCCCCTCCCCTCCTCTCACCCAGGCCCCAGTCTCTCTGCTCCTCTCCCCTCCTCTCACCCAGGCCCCTGTCTCTCTGCTCCTCTCCCCTCCTCTCACCCAGGTCCCAGTCTCTCTGCTCCTCTCCCCTCCTCTCACCCAGGCCCCAGTCTCGCTGCTCCTCTCCCCTCCTCTCACCCAGGTCCCAGTCTCTCTGCTCCTCTCCCCTCCTCTCACCCAGGCCCCAGTCTCGCTGCTCCTCTCCCCTCCTCTCACCCAGGCCCCAGTCTCTCTGCTCCTCTCCCCTCCTCTCACCCAGGCCCCAGTCTCTCTGCTCCTCTCTCCTCCTCTCACCCCTCAGGCCCCAGTGTCTCTGCTCCTCTCCCCTCCTCTCACCCAGGCCCCAGTCTCTCTGCTCCTCTCCCCTCCTCTCACCCAGACCCCAGTCTCTCTGCTCCTCTCCCCTCCTCTCACCCACCAGGCCCCAGTCTCTCTGCTCCTCTCCCCTCCTCTCACCCAGGCCCCAGTCTCTCTGCTCCTCTCCCCTCCCCTCCTCTCACCCCTCAGGCCCCAGTCTCTCTGCTCCTCTCCCCTCCCCTCCTCTCACCCCCAGGCCCCAGTCTCTCTGCTCCTCTCCCCTCCTCTCACCCAGGCCCCAGTCTCTCTGCTCCTCTCCCCTCCCCTCCTCTCACCCCTCAGGCCCCAGTCTCTCTGCTCCTCTTCCCTCCTCTCACCCAGACCCCAGTCTCTCTGCTCCTCTCCCCTCCTCTCACCCCCCAGGCCCCAGTCTCTCTGCTCCTCTCCCCTCCTCTCACCCAGGCCCCAGTCTCTCTGCTCCTCTCCCCTCCCCTCCTCTCACCCCTCAGGCCCCAGTCTCTCTGCTCCTCTCCCCTCCCCTCCTCTCACCCCTCAGGCCCCAGTCTCTCTGCTCCTCTTCCCTCCTCTCACCCCTCAGGCCCCAGTCTCTCTGCTCCTCTCCCCTCCTCTCACCCAGGCCCCAGTCTCTCTGCTCCTCTCCCCTCCTCTCACCCAGACCCCAGTCTCTCTGCTCCTCTCCCCTCCTCTCACCCAGGCCCCAGTCTCTCTGCTCCTCTCACCCAGGCCCCAGTCTCTCTGCTCCTCTCCCCTCCTCTCACCCCTCAGGCCCCAGTATCTCTGCTCCTCTCCCCTCCTCTCACCCCTCAGGCCCCAGTCTCTCAGCTCCTCTCCCCTCCTCTCACCCCTCAGGCCCCAGTCTCTCTGCTCCTCTCCCCTCCTCTCACCCCTCAGGCCCCAGTTTCTCTGCTCCTCTCCCCTCCTCTCACCCAGGCCCCAGTCTCTTTGCTCCTCTCTCCTCCTCTCACCCCTCAGGCCCCAGTCTCTCTGCTCCTCTCCCCTCCTCTCACCCAGGCCCAGTCTCTCTGCTCCTCTCCCCTCCTCTCACCCAGACCCCAGTCTCTCTGCTCCTCTCCTCTCCTCTCACCCCCCAGGCCCCAGTCTCTCTGCTCCTCTCCCCTCCTCTCACCCAGGCCCCAGTCTCTCTGCTCCTCTCCCCTCCTCTCACCCCTCAGGCCCCAGTCTCTCTGCTCCTCTCCCCTCCTCTCACCCCTCAGGCCCCAGTTTCTCTGCTCCTCTCCCCTCCTCTCACCCAGACCCCAGTCTCTCTGCTCCTCTCCCCTCCTCTCACCCCCCAGGCCCCAGTCTCTCTGCTCCTCTCCCCTCCTCTCACCCAGGCCCCAGTCTCTCTGCTCCTCTCCCCTCCTCTCACCCCTCAGGCCCCAGTCTCTCTGCTCCTCTCCCCTCCTCTCACCCCCCAGGCCCCAGTCTCTCTGCTGCTCTCCCCTCCTCTCACCCAGGCCCCAGTCTCTCTGCTCCTCTCCCCTCCTCTCACCCAGACCCCAGTCTCTCTGCTCCTCTCCCCTCCTCTCACCCCTCAGGCCCCAGTCTCTCTGCTCCTCTCTCCTCCTCTCACCCAGACCCCAGTCTCTCTGCTCCTCTCCCCTCCTCTCACCCCTCAGGCCCCAGTCTCTCTGCTCCTCTCTCCTCCTCTCACCCAGACCCAGTCAGGGTGTGTCCCTGTGTGTGTGTGTGTGTCCTCCAGAGACCAGGGACCCCTGGACCCCCAGGGACCCCCCTGGACCCCCAGGGACCCCCAGGGACCCCTGGACCCCCTGGACCCCCAGGGACCCCCAGGGACACCCAGGGACCCCTGGACCCCCAGGGACCCCCCCGGACCCCCAGGTACCCCTGGACCCCCAGGGACCCCCAGACCCCCAGGGACCCCCATAGACCCCTGGACCCCTTGACCCCCAGGGACCCTCAGGGACCCCTGGACCCCAGGGACCCCCTGGACCCCCAGGGACTCCCGGGGACCCCTGGACCCCCAGGGACTCCCGGGGAACCCTGGGCCCCCGGGGACTCCCGGGGAACCCTGGACCCCCGGGGACCCCTGGACCCCCAGACCCCCAGGGACCCCTGGACTCCCGGGGACCCCTGGACCCCCAGGTACCCCCAGGGACCCCAGGACCCATAGGGACCCCTGGAGACCACCAGACCCCCAGGGACCCCTGGACCGGACCCTGGACCCCCAGGGACCCCTGGACCCCCGGGGACCCCTGGACCCCTGTGTGTTACTGTAGTATGTGTGTGTTACTCTACAATGTGTATGTATGTGTGTATATGTGTGTGTGTGTGTGTGTGTGTGTGTGTGTGTGTACGTGTTTGTGTACGTGTGTGTTACTGTAGTATGTGTTTGTTTGTGTGTGTGTGTGTGTTTGTGTACATGTGTGTATGTCTGTCTATGTGTGTATGTGTGTGTGTGTGTTGGGGTGTATGTGTGTTTGTGTGTTTGTGTGTTTGTGTTTGTGTGTGTGTGTGGGGGGCAGAGAGAGAGAGAGAGAGAGAGAGAGAGAGAGAGAGAGTTCTGTGTGAAATGTTTTCAGAGCAAGTACAAGATACAAGATACAAGATGTTTATTCTCCATTTGTACATAGTACATAGGAACGCTTACTCCCCGTTCCCTCCCTCACTCCTAGCAATTCAAGTAAAGAGAGAGAGAGAGAGAGAGAGAGAGAGAGAGAGAGAGAGAGAGAGAGAGAGAGAGAGAGAGAGAGAGAGAGAGAGAGAGAGAGAGAGAGAGAGAGAGAGAGAGGAGGGGAGCGAGAGAGAGAGAGAGAGAGAGAGGGAGACAGAGGGCAAGAGGAGGGGAGTGAGAGACAGAGAGGGGAAGGGAGGGAGGGGGAGACAGAGGGCAAGAGGAGGGGAGTGAGAGACAGAGAGGGGAAGGGAGGGAGGGGGAGACAGAGGGCAAGAGGAGGGGAGTGAGAGCCAGAGAGGGGAAGGGAGGGAGGGGGAGACAGAGGGCAAGAGGAGGGGAGTGAGAGACAGAGAGGGGAAGGGAGGGAGGGGGAGACAGAGGGCAAGAGGAGGGGAGTGAGAGACAGAGAGGGGAAGGGAGGGAGGGGGAGACAGAGGGCAAGAGGAGGGGAGTGAGAGACAGAGAGGGGAAGGGAGGGAGGGGGAGACAGAGGGCAAGAGGAGGGGAGTGAGAGACAGAGAGGGGAAGGGAGGGAGGGGGAGGCGGAGTTCTGTGAGAAGAAAGTTGTCATGAGAGAGAGAGAGAGAGAGAGAGAGAGAGAGAGAGAGAGAGAGAGAGAGAGAGAGAGAGAGAGAGAGAGAGAGGGAGTCTCTGTCTTGGCAGGTCTGTGTGTGTGTGTGTAGAGGGTTCAGAAAATGCCTCTATTTAAAGTTTCGCAGTAAAACATACACCCCCCATTCTTTAAGATGATCAGAACTACTCTAATAGATTATCAGAAATACTCACATCTTATTAGACTTCCAAGTCAGTAGATGGCGCTCCTGCGCTCCTGTGAACCATAGAGGAAACACTAGTCTTGGCCCTACCATGCGCAGCTCACTAATAAACCGCTGCCGGCTGAGCAAGGCATGAGAACGTAACGTGTCTTGTTCTTCATGTTTCACAGATCCACAGTGCACCATGCCTGTGGATCACTTGGACCGACCCAGACTCCCCTAGGTCTGAGGCCGGTAACATGTGTGTCAGGGTGTGTCCCTGTGTGTGTGTGTGTCCTCAGTCAATCTGTGTGTGTGTGTGTCAGGGTGTGTCCCTGTGTGTGTGTGTCCTCAGTCAATCTGTGTGTGTGTGTGTGTCAGGGTGTGTCCCTGTGTGTGTGTCCTCAGTCAGTCTGTGTGTGTGTGTCAGGGTGTGTCCCTGTGTGTGTCCTCAGTAAGTCTGTGTGTGTGTGTGTGTGTGGGTATGTGTGTGTGTGTGTGTGTGTGTGTGTGTGTTTCTATGAGTGTGTGTGTTTGCACTTCTATATATGTGTGGGTGTGTGCATGCATGCGTGCGTATTTCTATTGTCCTCATTGTGTCCAAGTGGTTGTACTTTCCTTCAGCTACAAGGCCGTCCTTGTTTAAAGACATCATCTTTTATCTGGACTCTACCAATGGTTTCACACGCCATACACGACATGAGAGACCGTAGGGTTCATGTTCTGTATTTATTAAGAGATATAGTCCTCAATAAGCACACCTATCAAATTAAACCAATCACATCCGTAGGGTATTTCCATAGAACTGGACACAATGGGCTCTGGATCACAGGAAGATCATTATTAAAGAACACTATTCATATTGGAAGGTTTTCATGTAATGTTGTTTTATTCACCCTTTAAACCCGCAGCACGACTGTAATGACACGTAGATAATGTGTCCAGCTTTAATATAACTGCTTGTATATAATATATATATATGATATTATTAGAGCTGCGTGGTGTTGTAATGCTCTAGTGTCGCCAGCAGGGAGCAGCAGAACACAGCGATATACAGATATTAAAATACCAGTAAGAACCGTGAAGGGATTGGGTCATCGATTAAGAGCAGAGGTCGCTGTGAACCTTTGAGATAAAGAACAATGAACACATGAATGAACAATTGACTAAGAGCTCAATATGTAAGTAAATAACTAAATAATGAAACTGTTGCATGAACTAAACATGTTGTCTCAGTGGCTGCGCTTCAAACCACCGCAATAAAACAGAAAGGGAAGTGTGTTTAACTGTGTGTGTGTGTGTGTATGTGTGTGTGTGTGTGTGTGTGTGTTTAACTGTGTGTGTGTGTGTGTGTGTGTGTGTGTGTGTGTGTATGTGTGTGTGTGTGTGTGTTTAACTGTGTGTGTGTGTGTGTGTGTGTGTGTGTGTGTGTGTGTGTGTGTGTGTGTGTGTGTGTGTGTGTGTGTGTGTGTGTGTGTGACGGGGTCCTCTCTGGAACTCTTTGAACCTCCCATAAACAGGCGTAGTCTGAAGGATCTGGTTGGTGGTTTTTATGTCCCGCCCCCCAAGGTGCAGAGGTGATATCGCTTTACACTAATGTGAAAAGTGAAAGTAACATAAAACAAAATACCCTAAACTTACTATATCTAACACAAGAGGAGAAAGAGAAAACCAATCAAACAAAACACAATATACTTACTACTTAACACGACACCATGTCTAAATATGCAAATCCACCACGACTTCCACTACAAGCAAAGACCAAGCCGTTTCCAAAGGGATTCCCGTTCCCTTCACTGTAGCTCAGGACTGGTCTCCCTGGGCCAGAGCAGCTCTCTGCTCTCCAATAGCCCCTCCCCCTTCAAACAGGATGTACATCATCAACACATTCAACCAATTCCTACACACAAACTATACATCCTCCACTATATCACACATACGCTCCAACTGTTTTAATGAGAGATAAGCCAGTAAACAGAACAATACCAACCATACAATAACATGGCTCACGTGACCCTGGCCCTGAGCCAACCCCTCCCATCTGACCTGGGGACATGTGGGCCTCCGCTCGGCCAACGCCTCACCTAGGAAGGAGGAGGAGAGCAGAGGCCAACGCGTCACCTAGGAAGGAGGAGGAGAGCAGAGGCCAACGCCTCACCTAGGAAGGAGGAGGAGAACAGAGGCCAACGCGTCACCTAGGAAGGAGGAGGAGAGCAGAGGCCAACGCGTCACCTAGGAAGGAGGAGGAGAGCAGAGGCCAACGCGTCACCTAGGAAGGAGGAGGAGAGCAGAGGCCAACGCGTCACCTAGGAAGGAGGAGGAGAGCAGAGGCCAACGCGTCACCTAGGAAGGAGGAGGAGAGCAGAGGCCAACGCGTCACCTAGGAAGGAGGAGGAGAGCAGAGGCCAATGCGTCACCTAGGAAGGAGGAGGAGAGCAGAGGCCAACGCGTCACCTAGGAAGGAGGAGGAGAGCAGAGGCCAACGCGTCACCTAGGAAGGAGGAGGAGAGCAGAGGCCAACGCGTCACCTAGGAAGGAGGAGGAGAGCAGAGGCCAACGCCTCACCTAGGAAGGAGGAGGAGAGCAGAGGCCAACGCGTCACCTAGGAAGGAGGAGGAGAGCAGAGGCCAACGCGTCACCTAGGAAGGAGGAGGAGAGCAGAGGCCAACGCGTCACCTAGGAAGGAGGAGGAGAGCAGAGGCCAACGCGTCACCTAGGAAGGAGGAGGAGAGCAGAGGCCAACGCGTCACCTAGGAAGGAGGAGGAGAGCAGAGGCCAACGCGTCACCTAGGAAGGAGGAGGAGAGCAGAGGCCAACGCGTCACCTAGGAAGGAGGAGGAGAGCAGAGGCCAACGCGTCACCTAGGAAGGAGGAGGAGAGCAGAGGCCAACGCGTCACCTAGGAAGGAGGAGGAGAGCAGAGGCCAACGCGTCACCTAGGAAGGAGGAGGAGAGCAGAGGCCAATGCGTGGTGACCATGTGAGTGAATGAATGGACATGTGATGTGATGAATGAACGCAGCGTTCCCAAGCTGTCATGCTGCTATGACAACGGAACAGGAGGGAAATGACTGAGAGCATTCTGACATTCTGACACACAGAGAAAGCTGACAGGAGGGAATGTTTGGTGTGTGTATGTGTGTGTGTGTGTGTGTGTGTGTGTGTGTGTGTGTGTGTATGCGTGTGTGTGCGTGCGGAAGTGTGTGTGTGTGTGTGTGTGTGCGTGTGCGTGCGTTGCTCCGCTGCGTATCTGGTGTGTGTGTGTTTCCATGTGCGCTGTCCACATGAAACGCACCACATTACATGATAGGGTTATACGGTCTATGGAAAGACAGACCATGAGTGTGTGTGTATGTATGAGCACTGCCCGCAGTCAGTGACGGAGCCGCTCCATCACAGTGTGTGTGTGTGTGTGTGTGTGTGTGTGTGTGTGTGTGACGGAGCCGCCCCGTCACACACACACACACTTATAGAAATACACACACACACACTTATAGAAATACACACACACACACTTATAGAAATACACACACACACACTTATAGAACTACACACACATTTATAAAAACACACACAAACCCATATAGAAACACACACACATTTATAAAAACACACACAAACCCATATTGAAACCCACACCCTGTAGTGCTGAGAGACGGGAGTCGGAGGTGAATTCAAAGTCCAAACGGGACGTTTATTGGACATGGAACCACGTAAACAAACCAACTGACAGTCCTATAGAACTGAATGTTATATAGCAGGGGTTCTCAAACTTTTTGATTCTGCGGACCACTATTTATCATCAAGGATTTTCGCGGACCGCCTCATATGCAAACCGTAAAAATAAGTACATATAAACGTAGTGTTAAAACGCAGATATTTTTTTATAGTTAATTATAGACAATCAAAAGTAAATTGAAGCCTATCTGATGCTTGTGTTGCAGGTGTGACCGGTGTCTGTCTGCGTTCTGTTTCTCAAAGAGGACGGCGGACAACTTCTTTTTTTCTTTTGGTCCTTGACCATATATTCAAATCTGCATCCACTCATAGAACACAACAGCTGCATCAGTGAACATGAACTGCAGCTTCAGCTCTTTCAACATCCGATTGTATCCGTGTACAATAAGGAAATAATAAATAAAATAACAGATTTTGTGCAATTATAGGCTAATTAAACTCAAAACAACCATGTTACACACGCACAGCAAGTCCAGTGGAAACAAATAATCTTATCAATCACACTGAATATAAAATAAATTAACATAAACGTGTGTAATAAGGAAATAATAAATAAAATAACTGATTTTGTGCAATTATAGGCTAATTAAACTCAAAACAACACACACGCACAGCAAGTCCAAGCTAACCTTATCACTCAGCTAATGATATGGATGATGTTGCTTCGCAGACGTCAACATCTGGATGTCAGGTTCCAGCGATGACAGCTTCAATCTGAGATCTGGTTCAATGTTAAGTCTGTTCCGATATTTTGTCTTCAACGAGACCAGTGATGAAAATCCCGACTCAGAGGTAAGTGGTAGGAAAGGGCATAAGAAACATCAAGGCCTTGTCGGACAGCTCTGGGTATTCTGAAGCAGCTTTTAGCCAAAAGGCAGGCAGGCATCTCTGAGAAAAATCCACTTTATAGCACTGTCACAGGACAGATCAACAAGGCTGTCTTGCTCTCTGTACGTAAGGTTTGCGAGGATGTCATCGTCCAGGGTCGCAAATGGATTTCTGATCCAGTTCGCAGTTGTGTCAGGGATAGGGAAGTACATCCGTAGCTCTGTTTTCAAACTGTGCAAGTGCTCCCTGACATCATTTTTCACATCTATTTTTTTTTTTTCAAAATCTATTTAAAACTCAAAACAAACTAACTAAATTCCCAAAGTTGTCCTGAAATGTACTTATTAAATAAACGAAACGAAAAATATAGCCTACTTATGCAAACAATATTCTGATTATACAAGCATGGCGAATAAACGGATCTTGTATGCACACCGCTTCGGCATTATTCCTGGCTCTCACACACACACACACACACACACACACACACACACACACACACACACACACACACACACACACACACACACACACACACACACACACACACACACACACGGCGCTGCCCCTCACACACACACACACACACACACACGGCGCTGCCCCTCACACACACACACACACACACACACACACACGGCGCTGCCCCTCACACACACACACACACACACACACACGGCGCTGCCCCTCACACACACACACACACACACACACACGGCGCTGCCCCTCACACACACACACACACACACACACACACGGCGCTGCCCCTCACACACACACACACACACACACACACAGCGCTGCCCCTCACACACACACACACACACACACACACACAGCGCTGCCCCTCACACACACACACACACACACACGGCACTGCCCCTCACACACACACACACACACACACACACGGCGCTGCCCCTCACACACACACACACACACACACACGGCGCTGCCCCTCACACACACACACACACACACACACACGGCGCTGCCCCTCACACACACACACACACACACACACACACACACACACACACACGGCGCTGCCCCTCACACACACACACACACACACACACACACGGCGCTGCCCCTCACACACACACACACACACACACACGGCGCTGCCCCTCACACACACACACACACACACACACACACACACACACACGGCGCTGCCCCTCACACACACACACACACACACACACACACACACACGGCGCTGCCCCTCACACACACACACACACACGGCGCTGCCCCTCACACACACACACACACACACACACGGCGCTGCCCCTCACACACACACACACACACACACACACGGCGCTGCCCCTCACACACACACACACACACACACACACGGCGCTGCCCCTCACACACACACACACACACACACACACACGGCGCTGCCCCTCACACACACACACACACACACACACGGCGCTGCCCCTCACACACACACACACACGGCGCTGCCCCTCACACACACACACACACACACACACGGCGCTGCCCCTCACACACACACACACACACACACACACGGCGCTGCCCCTCACACACACACACACACACACACACACACACACGGCGCTGCCCCTCACACACACACACACACACACACACACACACACGGCGCTGCCCCTCACACACACACACACACACACACGGCGCTGCCCCTCACACACACACACACACACACACGGCGCTGCCCCTCACACACACACACACACACACACACACACACACGGCGCTGCCCCTCACACACACACACACACACACACACGGCGCTGCCCCTCACACACACACACACACACACACACACGGCGCTGCCCCTCACACACACACACACACACACACACACACACAGCGCTGCCCCTCACACACACACACACACACACACACACGGCGCTGCCCCTCACACACACACACACACACACACACACACGGCGCTGCCCCTCACACACACACACACACACACACACACGGCGCTGCCCCTCACACACACACACACACACACACACACGGCGCTGCCCCTCACACACACACACACACACACACACGGCGCTGCCCCTCACACACACACACACACACACACACACGGCGCTGCCCCTCACACACACACACACACACACACACACACACACACACACACACGGCGCTGCCCCTCACACACACACACACACACACACACACGGCGCTGCCCCTCACACACACACACACACACACACACGGCGCTGCCCCTCACACACACACACACACACACACACACGGCGCTGCCCCTCACACACACACACACACACACACACACACACGGCGCTGCCCCTCACACACACACACACACACACACACGGCGCTGCCCCTCACACACACACACACACACACACACACACACACACACACACACGGCGCTGCCCCTCACACACACACACACACACACACACACACACACACACACACGGCGCTGCCCCTCACACACACACACACACACACACACACACGGCGCTGCCCCTCACACACACACACACACACACACACACACACACGGCGCTGCCCCTCACACACACACACACACACACACACACACACACACACACACGGCGCTGCCCCTCACACACACACACACACACACACACACGGCGCTGCCCCTCACACACACACACACACACACACACACACACATGGCGCTGCCCTTCACACACAGGCTGTTTTCGTCATTTTTACAACAAATACACACTTGCAACTGATAACACTGGCAATGATTTTATATGTATTACTATTCAAATATATTCGATGGAGCAAGTCACATATGAGCTGGTATCCGAAAATCCTTGATAGTAAAAAGTGGATTTTATTCAGCTTTTTTCCACGGACCACCTGCAGTACCTCCGCGGACCACCAGTGGTCCGCGGACCACAGTTTGAGAACCGCTGGTGTAGTGTATTTTTATACCCTTATTATAATCTAAACTCTGTCTTATGGTCCTCTATACATAGCAGTAGGTGGTGTAGTGTATGTTTATAGCCTTATTATAATCTAAACACTGTCTTATGGTCCTCTATACATAGCAGCAGATGGCTACATCATAATCTTCTGGTGAAGCCCAAGGCCCACTAGGTCATAGAGATGTGTTGAGATGTTCCAGTTATCGGCTGGTGTCCCTGTAGGCCCTTATAAGGGTACCTTTAGGGTGCCTTCAACGGTGTCCTATGGACGTACCGTGAGCCATAGCCGTAGGGAGTCGTGCCGTGGGGAACGTTTGACCAATAAGAATGAAGTGATGTCCAAGCCACGGAATGTGGGAGAACGTATATACTGGGTAAGAAGGAGAGGATCTTCAGTCTGACAATTGGCACGGCAGACTCCATCTTGCTGCAGTTGATTATTGTTATCCGGACCTCTGCAATTGATTCTTATCCATCCGAGTAGAAATGATTCTACAATGCTATTAGTATATTATATATATATATATACTATATTATATATATAGTATATTAGTATAGCCCTTAGTCAGAGTTACAGGGTGGCTTTACATCTGATGATGAAACCAGAATCACATCTGGTTCTCCTTCCAGTCTGTTTGGTCACTTATTGGATAGAGAGAAATGGGGCTTTGATTTAGTCAATGTATATACTCTTTAGTGTATTGTTATGATGGTTATTATGAATATTATTGATGGTTGTTGGTTATCGTTTCCCCCTCTCTGTGTTAAGGTTATTTTTCGGCTTCGTCCCAAGCAGCAAAACAGGTTATTTGAAGCCAAACCAGGTTTGACTTGGGTTGTATTTTGGTGTTCAACAAACGCTCATCAAACCGGTTTCTGGACCCCAACAGAAGGAACTCTAAAAGTAACGTTTGTTAAACGTTCTAATCGGGTGTTGAACGCAACGTTTAAAAACCAACGCATCTGACACCGATTCTGAATCGGTGTCAACTTATACCAACTGTTACCAACCAGAACACAATGTGAATGACACGGTCTAAACAGGTGTGAAACCCACCGTTCAATAAGGATCGTATCGGAGACCTATTTCACACGTTTAACGGAGGTGCTGGTGTGGGGTCATTTAACACCCAATAGCGACGTGTTGGAAACGTTTCATAAACCTGTTTCCTCCACATGTGGACAGATGCTTAAGCAATGGCATGATGTCTAATGGACAGCACCAGGTCCATCTGGTGAGTTCTGATGAACAGATCACAGATGAACACTCTTGTTGGTGCAGATAGAATAGAACTAGAGGTGATCACACTGGGCTGTTGCAAAGGGCTTGGTGACTAAGGAGCATTTGGTTAGAAATGTTCTTTTAGAGTCTAAAGTTATTGTAGCTACCCAGTATAGACCTAGCTACACCGAGCTGACCGTGAAATAAGACATTCATCCATACAACACTTTAGATAAGATACATATTTACATTTGGACTGTTTGTTTTGGTAGTATTTAGTGTTTAGATAGTTAACGTTAGTTTTATAAGTCAGATAGATATTTAGTTGTATATCTATTGTAGATATTGTATAGTTGTATATATTGTGGGAGTGAGTATTAACGAATGACTGACATGATGTATGTGTCTTTTAGTAAATCCATTTCCAAGCTATGACCACCTGATGGCGTTTTGGGGTTTGATTGAGCCTTCAATTGACTAAATGGTTGGGGTCTCCAGAGCCAAGAGCCTCCAGAGCGTCCATCCACGGTAGGTTATGGTCTGAGCTGCTCTGTAGTAACAGAGGGTGGGATGCCATTGCATTTACAGAAGGCTGCACTAAAGGACTCAGACCCCTTTAAATACACCAGTGACCTACAGCAACTCAGTTTTCCCCATGGTGTGGTACACATAACCACTATAAAACATTTAGCCAAACAAGAGCCTTACTAGTTTATAACTTAAAGCAGTAACCTTTGTTAAGCCGTTTCACGTATCGTGTTAGACTGTCCCTTTAATCGATAGCCTGTGTGGTGGTCTGTGTTGGGTTAGGGTTAGGGTTAGGGTTAGGGTTAGGGTTAGGGTTAGGGTTAGGGTTAGGGTTAGGGTTAGGGCCTGTGTGTGGTGGTCTGTGTTGGGTTAGGGTTAGGGTTAGGGTTAGGGTTAGGGTTAGGGTTAGGGTTAGGGTTAGGGCCTGTGTGTGGTGGTCTGTGTTGGGTTAGGGTTAGGGTTAGGGTTAGGGTTAGGGTTAGGGTTAGGGTTAGGGTTAGGGCCTGTGTGGTGGTCTGTGTTGGGTTAGGGTTAGGGTTAGGGCCTGTGTGTGGTGGTCTGTGTTGGGCTGTTACTTCACTACATGGACACTGCTTTGACAACTAGGGTCACCTTGGAAATTGTCCAGTTGTGATAGACATGGTTCACCACTGGTGTACTGTGTGTACTGTGTGTACTGTCTGTGTGTACTGTGTGTACTGTGTGTACTGTCTGTGTGTACTGTGTGTACTGTGTGTGCTGTCTGTGTGTACTGTGTGTACTGTGTGTACTGTCTGTGTGTACTGTGTGTACTGTGTGTCTGTAATGTGTGTGTGTGTCTGTCTGTACTGTGTGTGTGTATATATGTGTGTACTGTGTGTACTGTGTATGTGTCTGTACTGTGTGTCTGTACTGTGTATGTGTCTCTACTGTGTGTCTGTACTGTGTGTACTGTGTGTGTATATATGTGTGTCTGTACTGTGTACTGTGAGTCTGTCTGTACTGTGAGTGTCTGTCTGTACTGTGTGTGTCTGTCAGTACTGTGTGTGTTACCACCCTCCTCTTCATCACTCGCCACCCTCCTCTTCATCACTCACCACCCACCTCTTCATCACTCACCACCCTACTCTTCATCTTCTAATCTTCTAACCACCCTCCTCTTCATCACTCCTCTTCATCACTAACCACCCTCCTCTTCATCACTCACCACCCTCCTCCTCTTCACTCACCACCCTCTTCTAATCTTCTAACCACCCTCCTCTTCATCACTCCTCTTCATCACCCACCACCCTCATCTTCATAACTCGCCACCCTTCTCTTCATCACTAACAACCCTCCTCTTCATCACTCACCACCCACCTCCTCATCACTAACAACCCTCCTCTTTATCACTCACCACCCTCCTCTTCATCTTCTAATCTTCTAACCACCCTCCTCTTCATCACTCACCACCCTCCTCTTCATCACTCGCCACCCACCTCTTCATCACTAACAACCCTCCTCTTTATCACTCACCACCCTCCTCTTCATCTTCTAATCTTCTAACCACCCTCCTCTTCATTACTAACCACCCTCCTCTTTATCACTAACCACCCTCCTCTCCATCACTCACCAGCCTCCTCTTCATCACTCACCACCACCCTCTTCATCACTCACCACCCTCCTCTTCATCACTCACCACCCTCCTCTTCATCACTCACCACCCACCTCTTCATCACTCACCACCCACCTCTTCATCACTAACCGCCCTCCTCTTTATCACTCACCACCCTCCTCTTCATCACTCACGGCCCTCCTCTTCATCACTAACCACCCTCCTCTTTATCACTAACCACCCTCCTCTTCATCACTCACCACCCTCCTCTTCATCACTCACCACCCTCCTCTTCATCACTCACCACCACCCTCTTCGTCACTCACCACCCTCCTCTTCATCACTCACCACCCTCCTCTTCATCTTCTAATCTTCTAACCACCCTCCTCTTCATCACTCACCACCCTCCTCTTCATCACTCACCACCCTCCTCTTCACCACTCACCACCTTCCTCTTCATCACTGACCACCCTCCTCCTCATCGCTAACAACCCTCCTCTTCATGACTCACCACCCACCTCTTCATCACTAACAACCCTCCTCTTCATCACTCACGGCCCTCCTCTTAATCACTCACCACCCTCCTCTTCATCACTAACCACCCTCCTCTTAATCAATCTCCACCCTGTGTGTGTGTGTGTATAAGTTGTGGTGTGAAGTCTCTGGTTCACGTCCAGTGGTCTAACTCTGAAAGCCCCCTCTTCATCAGTGGATCACCAAACAGGCGTCACGTACCCAACCCATACCAACAGCCGGCGGGCCGTGGCCCATCTCCGTCCTTATGGGTAGGGGAACGGCCCGGGTTCTCAGAGGGCCAGCGGGAGCACAGGGAGTCTGGGTCGCTAGCGGTAAACACCTCCACCTTCAGAGAGCCCAAATCCACTTCTGGCTGGCCTTCTCCAGGTGGCTTCTTTGAGGGAGAGGAGTAGGAGAGACACACCTCTGCTCTACCGTGACCAGATGGTGGCCACAGATGGCCACAACAACCATTGGGCTCTTACTACACCAGAGGGCTTTACCATCACATTTAGCTCCTTTTGAAAAGGACAACACATCATGTTCACCTCACTGGATTATGGAACACAACGTCATGAACACCAATCCAACATCATACTTTAATAACACTTCAAAAAAGGATTTAAAGGAAACAATCCCATGTGATTAATAATGCTTCAAAGAATCAAAGGAAACAACATGAACATGTGATATTTAGCTGGTCAGACCATGAAAGAACATCCAATGCATGACTCCCTTTAGCTCTGAGAACACATCTTCATCTCCACCACAAACATCATATTGAATACAACAGTCTTCTAGAACGTGTTAAAGAGAAAGTTCAACCATTTAAAACATTATATTGAATACAACAGTCTTCTAGAACGTGTTAAAGAGAAAGTTCAACCATTTAAAACATTATATTGAATACAACAGTCTTCTAGAACTTGTTAAAGAGAAAGTTCAACCATTTAAAACATTATATTGCATAAAGTATTTTTGCGAGTTCAGGAATTTTTATTAAGCTAAATGAATAACAGTCAAAAGTTGAACAGTCTTTAAATCCCTGGGGTCCATCCGTGACCCAGTGGTAGGACCCATGGTGGTAGATCACCTCCTCTGACCCCTGACCTCTGAAACTGCTCTCTGGCCATTTGGGGCCTTAAGGGAGAAACCCCCCCTCACCCCCGTGTGTGTGTATGTGTGTATAGTGTATACTATATGTGTGTGTGTGTGTGTGTGTGTGTGTGTGTGTGTGTGTGTGTGTGTGTGTGTGTGTGTGTGTGTGTGTGTGTGTGTTGAGCACACCCATGTCTCCTTGACTCTAATCAAGTTGGCCTTAAGGTGTTGGATTCATGCCCCCTAGTGGTGCAATAACAGATATTAATAAAACATGACTTTGATAAGCAGCCTCAAGCCTCAAGCTGTCTGAAGAATAGTCATTTATCAGACAGCTTCATACAAACATACTGACAGTGAACACATGTGATTAGGAGCAGGTAGGGGTCAGAGGTCATTAAGGAGCAGGTAGGGGTCAGAGGTCATTAAGGAGCAGGTAGGGGTTAGAGGTCATTAAGGAGCAGGTAGGGGTCAGAGGTCATTAAGGACCAGGTAGGGGTCAGAGGTCATTGAGGAGCAGGTAGGGGTCAGAGGTCATTAAGGAGCAGGTAGGGGTCAGAGGTCATTGAGGAGCAGGTAGGGGTCAGAGGTCATTAAGGAGCAGGTAGGGGTCAGAGGTCATTAAGGAGCAGGTAGGGGTCAGAGGTCATTAAGGAGCAGGTAGGGGTCAGAGGTCATTAAGGAGCAGGTAGGGGTCAGAGCTCATTAAGGATTAGGTAGGGGTCAGAGGTCATTAAGGAGCAGGTAGGGGTCAGAGGTCATAGGAGAAACATCTGGTACTCTTGGAGGATTTCAAGTGAAGAAAGGGGAACAATGGTGGTCCCAAAGCAGCACAACATCCAGTGTGATCTAGTGACTGTTCCTCCCCTTGAGGCTTTATGAACAAACAACAGAATCAATGGTCCCTCCCATGTCCTCAATAAACAGAAGGACTCCAATAAGAGAATAGCAGACGTTCTAAATCCTCAACAGGTGAGGACATGTCTTTAATACGTGTTCCCAACACAAGGAATCAATATTCACTTTAAAGTCCCAACAGGACCATCAGTATCTGTTCCCATGGACCACTTGTATTGATGACCAGAAGATCAACCAGGATCCCTGCTACTAACTCATGTGTGTGTGTGTGTGTGTGTGTGTGTGTGTGTGTGTGTGTGTGTGTGTGTGTGTGTGTGTGTTGAGCACACCCATGTCTCCTTGACTCTAATCAAGTTGGCCTTAAGGTGTTGGATTCATGCCCCCTAGTGGTGCAATAACAGATATTAATAAAACATGACTTTGATAAGCAGCCTCAAGCCTCAAGCTGTCTGAAGAATAGTCATTTATCAGACAGCTTCATACAAACATACTGACAGTGAACACATGTGATTAGGAGCAGGTAGGGGTCAGAGGTCATTAAGGAGCAGGTAGGGGTCAGAGGTCATTAAGGAGCAGGTAGGGGTTAGAGGTCATTAAGGAGCAGGTAGGGGTCAGAGGTCATTAAGGACCAGGTAGGGGTCAGAGGTCATTGAGGAGCAGGTAGGGGTCAGAGGTCATTAAGGAGCAGGTAGGGGTCAGAGGTCATTGAGGAGCAGGTAGGGGTCAGAGGTCATTAAGGAGCAGGTAGGGGTCAGAGGTCATTAAGGAGCAGGTAGGGGTCAGAGGTCATTAAGGATTAGGTAGGGGTCAGAGGTCATTAAGGAGCAGGTAGGGGTCAGAGGTCATAGGAGAAACATCTGGTACTCTTGGAGGATTTCAAGTGAAGAAAGGGGAACAATGGTGGTCCCAAAGCAGCACAACATCCAGTGTGATCTAGTGACTGTTCCTCCCCTTGAGGCTTTATGAACAAACAACAGAATCAATGGTCCCTCCCATGTCCTCAATAAACAGAAGGACTCCAATAAGAGAATAGCAGACGTTCTAAATCCTCAACAGGTGAGGACATGTCTTTAATACGTGTTCCCAACACAAGGAATCAATCTTCACTTTAAAGTCCCAACAGGACCATCAGTATCTGTTCCCATGGACCACTTGTATTGATGACCAGAAGATCAACCAGGATCCCTGCTACTAACTCATGTGTGTGTGTGTGTGTGTGTGTGTGTGTGTGTGTGTGTGTGTGTGTGTGTGTGTGTGTGTGTGTGTATTTTAAGATGTGTGTTTGTGTGCGCGTATATGTGTGTGTATTTTAAGATGTGTGTATGTGTATTTCTATGTGTTTGAGTATGTCTGTGTGTGTGTGTGTGTGTATGTTTATAAATATGTGTGTGTGTTTGTGTGAGTCTGAGGTGGGGGAGGTAAGGACGTGAGGAGGTGGGGGAGGTGAAGAGATGAGGAGGTGAGGAGGTGAGGAGGTGAGGAGGTGAGGAGGTGAGGAGGTGGGGGAGGTGAGGAGGTGAGGAGGTGGGGGAGGTGAGGAGGTGAGGAGGTGAGGAGGTGAGGAGGTGGGGGAGGTGAGGAGGTGAGGAGGTGGGGGAGGTGAGGAGGTGAGGAGGTGAGGAGGTGAGGAGGTGAGGAGGTGAGGAGGTGGGGGAGGTGAGGAGGTGAGGAGGTGGGGGAAGTGGGGAGGTGGGAGATGAGGAGGTGAGGAGGTTGAGGAGGTGAGGAGGTGGGGAGGTTAGGGAGGTGAGGAGGTGGGGAGGTGGGGAGGTGAGGAGGTGAGGAGGAGAGGAGGTGAGGAGGTGGGGGAGGTGGGGAGGTGAGGAGGTGGGGGAGGTGAGGAGGTGAGGAGGTGAGGAGGTGAGGAGGTGAGGAGGTGAGGAGGTGGGGAGGTGAGGAGGTTGAGGAGGTGAGGAGGTGAGGAGGTTGAGGAGGTGAGGAGGTGGGGAGATGAGGAGGTTGAGGAGGTGAGGAGGTGAGGAGGTGAGGAGGTGAGGAGGTTGAGGAGGTGAGGAGGTGAGGAGGTGGGGGAGGTTAGGAGGTGAGGAGGTGAGGAGGTGAGGAGGTGAGGAGGTGAGGAGGTGGGGGAGGTGAGGAGGTGAGGAGGTGGGGGAGGTGATGGAGGTGGGGAGGTTAGGGAGGTGAGGAGGTGGGGAGGTGGGGAGGTGAGGAGGAGAGGAGGTGAGGAGGTGAGGAGGTGAGGAGGTGAGGAGGTGAGGAGGTGAGGAGGTTGAGGAGGTGAGGAGGTTGAGGAGGTGGGGAGGTGAGGAGGTGAGGAGGTTGAGGAGGTGAGGAGGTGAGGAGGTTGAGGAGGTGAGGAGGTGGGGAGATGAGGAGGTTGAGGAGGTGAGGAGGTGAGGAGGTGAGGAGGTGAGGAGGTGAGGAGGTTGAGGAGGTGAGGAGGTGAGGAGGTGGGGGAGGTTAGGAGGTGAGGAGGTGAGGAGGTGAGGAGGTGAGGAGGTGAGGAGGTGGGGGAGGTGAGGAGGTGAGGAGGTGGGGGAGGTTATGGAGGTGAGGAGGTGAGGAGGTGAGGAGGTTGAGGAGGTGAGGAGGTTGAGGAGGTGGGGAGGTGAGGAGGTGAGGAGGTGGGGAGATGAGGAGGTGGGGAGGAGAGGAGGTGAGGAGGTGAGGAGGTGAGGAGGTGGGGGAGGTTAGGGAGGTGGGGAGGTGAGGAGGTGAGGAGGTGGGGAGATGAGGAGGTGGGGAGGTGAGGAGGTGAGGAGGTGAGGAGGTTGAGGAGGTGGGGGAGGTGAGGAGGTTGAGGAGGTGAGGAGGTGAGGAGGTGGGGGAGGTTAGGGAGGTGAGGAGGTGAGGAGGTGAGGAGGTGAGGAGGTGAGGAGGTTGAGGAGGTGGGGAGGTGAGGAGGTGAGGAGGTGGGGAGATGAGGAGGTGAGGAGGTGAGGAGGTTGAGGAGGTGAGGAGGTTGAGGAGGTGAGGAGGTGAGGAGGTGAGGAGGTGAGGAGATGAGGAGGTGAGGAGGTGAGGAGATGAGGAGGTGAGGAGGTGAGGAGGTGGGGGAGGAGAGGAGGTTGGCTGCTCCCGCTTCCTCGTGATCAGACACCACTTAGCCACGCCCCTTTCCACTACAGTGTGTGTGTGTGTGTGTGTGTGTGTGTGTGTGTGTGTGTGTGTGTGTGTGTGTGTGTGTGTGTGTGTGTGTGTGTGTGTGTGTGTGTGGCTACAACGGACACAGAGACACTGAGGAACCCCACCCTAACCAGAACCCAGGGAGGAGGTCCTCCTGGGTGAATGTGGACTGGAAGGTGTGGATGAGTGTCAGTGTGTCTGAGGACCCTCCTCCATCTGGGGACACTCTGTAGAAGGAGAGAGAGCCAGCAGGTCGGTCCACATACACTCCTACTCTGTTAGAGGGGGGGAGATCTATGGCTGTTCCACTACCGTTGTACCAGACAGAGTAACCACCATCATGACAATAAAGACTCCAGGACTTGTTGTTGAATCCAAGCCAGCTGTCATCACCTCCTCCTCTCCTAGTGATTCCTCTGTATGTCACTCCTATAACAACACTCCTCCTTTCCTCTCCACCTCCCAGTAACAGCGGTCAGTCAGACCCTCTCTACACAACACCTGGAGACAGGAGTCAAATCTCTCTGGGTGATCAGGATACTTCTCCTCCTCTCCAACCATCGTCACCTTCCTGTTGTCCTCAGACAGAGAGAGTCCTCTGTGGGCTGTGTTTGGGTCCAGTGTGAGTTCACACGCATCTGATGGAGAACAAGACATGATTAGTCTGATGAACTGTTGTTGTTGTTCCTAGAAACTGAGCCCAGACTGTAGTTTGTGTTCTCCTGATGTTCTCAGTCCCTCAGCGTCACCACGGCGACGGCGTGGGCTGAAGGAACCGCGTCACACTTCATCGTAGCTAGGATTCTCATTCACGTGAAGCCTTGTTTTCAAACCTATTGAGTCCTGGTCTCATCTCTAGACCATTTAAACAACTGAACCAAAAGGACAGGCGGAGGCGGAGTCAACAGAAGCCCCGCCCTGATGGAGTTCAGCTCCGCCCACCGTTTAGCTCACCAGTTAACATGGAGGGGAAGAGGAGGGGCTTACCACATGGGCTCTGGGTGAGGATCAATATATTAGTAGAATCAGGAGGATTCTCTCCTATGGCTAACACAACTATAACAACAACAATAATAATATATTCATAATAATAACATTATTAATATAAATATTAACATTAATAATATTCATATTAATATTATTTATAATAATCAATCAAATTAATATTAATTATTGTATCTATAATAATGATAATAAGTAGTAATAGTATTAATATTAAGATTAATCATATTAATTATTATTATCAATATATTAGTAGGTTTAATAATAATATTTACATTAAGATTAATGATAATAATAATTGTTATAATTATGTATAATAATACTAATAAAAATACAGATATTATTATGTATAATAATAATCATATAAATATTACTATCATTATTGATATTATTATTTGTATTAATAATAATAATAATAATTATAATTCATTATAGTAATCATTATTCAAAACATTATTCACACTAATAAATATGTGTTATTATTCTTTGGGAATTCTTTGGGAACTAGTAGGCAGACGGTCTGCTAAAACGGTAGTTTATTACCATTTAATAATGTGAGGATTGTTATGGTCTAATAATAATAACAACACTACTAATAACCAATAATAATTCATGAAAAAATAACCATGTATCAGTAATAATACCTGTTGTATTTTATAAAAGGAGGATTCATTGTGATGGTTAACAATATTAATATTGATAAGATACATGATGTATCTAATGAATATTAATATTGATTAGATCCATCCTGTTCATTCCCAGCAGGACGTCACCTCCTGCTGTGTGGATGGACCTTCCATCTAAAGAGTGAGTGTGTGTTGTGATGACTCAAACTAAACAGACACTCACACTTCTTTAGAGCTGGTTTCAGCCTCCATCCTCCACCGTGCTCCACCCTGGGGGGAACAAAGAGAGAGCAGTTGAAACATTCACACTCATGATCTGCTGGATCATCACTTTGTACACAACATGAGTTACAGCCACCTTGGTAAACCACTTCATCTAGCGGCCGGTTGAATCCTTGTAGGAGACACGGTCCCTGAGAGGTGAGCTGTCCTCTCCGTACCTGAGAGTGTCCAGTCTCCAGCGTGGATCCTCCAGTCCAGCAGAGAGCAGCGTAACTCCTGAGTCTCCTGGGTGATTGTAGCTCAGGTCCAGCTCTCTCAGACGGGAGGGGTTGGAGCTCAGAGCTGAGGCCAGAGAAGAACAGCCTTCCTGTGAGACCATACAGCCAGACAACCTGCACACACACACACACACACACACACACACACACACACACACACACACACACACACACAACACACACACACACACACACACACACACACACACACACACACACACCAGAATGAGTTATTATAATGAATATCCTTTATTTAGATGTGTGAATTGGTACTTTTATGGCTGTAAACTAGTTAAATGTCTTCTGATATCAAACCTTGAGCTCTAAGTGTTTGCTCATTGAGTCCAACTGACCTGAGAGTCTCCAGTGTACAGTGTGGACTCCCCAGTCCAGCAGAGAGCAGCTTCACTCCTGAATCCTGCAGGTCGTTGGTACTCAGGTCCAGCTCTCTCAGACTGGAGGAGTTGGAGCTGAGAACTGAGGCCAGAGCTTCACAGCATCTCTCTGACAGATGACAGCCATTCAGCCTTCACACAACATCAACAGGAACATGTTAGGAACTGGGTTGAAAGGGCTTATTAGAATTAAAACCACTTAAAACCACCATTAAAACACAGTCTTTACTAGCATTATGTGTAATAAATATAAGTTTAACAAATGATAACAGCGCTGTAGGTAAGATTTAACAGCCAATATTGGTGTGTAATTTGTAGCCTGGTCCAGTATTGTCAAGTATTCATTCAAATTGAAAAACAAGTATTCACAAATATGAATAGGCTAGGGAAAAACCCAGTTGTGGTGTTTCCTGGTATAATACCCAGTTGTTACTGGACTTCCTACTGAAGTGGTGCTGTTACTAATGGTTCACAATACAAATGTTGTGTAGTTTAGAAAATTAAATATTAAAATAGGCTCCCTCCTATAGCCTGCTCCAAGATCATATGTTTTGAATATTAACTAACTTTAATATTCTAGTATGATGTATATTGTATTGTAGTACATGTTACTATTGAACCTACAGATATGTTTTGTATATTATTATAACTTTAATATTCTAGTCTTATGTATATTGTATTGTAGTACATGTTACTATTGAACTTACAGATATGTTTTGTATATTATTATAACTTTAATATTCTAGTATTATGTATATAGAAGCTTAAAATACATGTGATTAGTGAACTTAAAGAGATGTATTGTATATTAAGAATTTAACATACACCTTATATAATGATGGTAACAACATCTTAAATAATTTACGTTATTCCTCTGAAAATATTTATTTAGGGGTATTAAATTGTACTTTTATGGATATAAATCAAGATTCAAGAGATTAATTTGTCATTTGCAACAAGTACAATATAATGCTTACTCCCCATTCCCTCCTGCAGTATGAATTTATAAAACACTATACTATAAAAATACTATACACAATAAAAATGACAAAAAAAATAACAATAAAGTGACTAATGGATGATATGTACATGTTTTGAATTGTACATAAAGCATATTAAAGCATTTTAAAGTGCTAGTAGTGCAGCAGCATCATGAATACAGTGCAGTACAGTAACTGTGATGAGTCCAGAAAGTCCAGTAAAGTATGACAGAGTAATGTTAATGACATGTTATGATAGTGTAATGTTAATGACATGTTATGATAGTGTAATGTTAATGACATGTTATGATAGTGTAATGTTAATGACATGTTATGATAGTGTAATGTTAATGACATGTTATGATAGCGTAATGTTAATGACATGTTATGATAGTGTAATGTTAATGACATGTTATGATAGTGTAATGTAAATTACATGTTATGATAGCGTAATGTTAATGACATGTTATGATAGTGTAATGTTAATGACATGTTATGATAGCGTAATGTTAATGACATGTTATGATAGCGTAATGTTAATGACATGTTATGATATAGTAATGTTAATGACATGTTATGATAGTGTAATGTAAATTACATGTTATGATAGTGTAATGTTAATGACATGTTATGATAGTGTAATGTTAATGACAATGTTATGATAGTGTAATGTTAATGACATGTTATGATAGTGTAATGTTAATGACTTGTTTTGATTGTGTAATGTTAATCACAATGTTATGATAGGGTAATGTTAATGACATGTTATGATAGTGTAATGTTAATGACATGTTATGATAGTGTAATGTTAATGACAATGTTATGATAGTGTAAAGTGAATGACAATGTTATGATAGTGTAATGTTAATGACATGTTATGATAGTGTAATGTTAATGACAATGTTATGATAGTGTAATGTTAATGACAATGTTATGATAGTGTAAAGTGAATGACATGTTATGATAGTGTAATGTTAATGACATATTATGATAGTGTAATGTTAATGACAATGTTATGATAGTGGCAGCAGTCCTATCAGTTCAGTATGCCACTGTATGTTGATATAAA
Organism: Muraenolepis orangiensis; assembly: GCA_027704905.1. Classification (NCBI taxonomy): domain Eukaryota; kingdom Metazoa; phylum Chordata; class Actinopteri; order Gadiformes; family Muraenolepididae; genus Muraenolepis; species Muraenolepis orangiensis. The sequence goes on along the minus strand of JANIIK010000877.1, from coordinate 24,520 downwards.
CTATCCTTAAACCTGGTAGACCTTATACAGATGCTGCAGAACCAGGGACCAGACGGTAGGGGGAGAAGAGATGGAACCCAGGGTGGTTGTGGTCCTTAGTGATGGAGATGGTCACCTGGTTCCAAAGATCTCCTCAATGCATGGAATCAGTTGAATGTCTTCTGATATCAAACCCTGTGCTGTAAGTGTTTGCTCATTGAGTCCAACTGACCTGAGAGTCTCCAGTGTACAGTGTGGACTCCCCAGTCCAGCAGAGAGCAGCTTCACTCCTGAATCCTGCAGGTCGTTGGTACTCAGGTCCAGCTCTCTCAGACTGGAGGAATTGGAGCTGAGAACTGAGGCCAGAGCTTCACAGCATCTCTCTGACAGATGACAGCCATTCAGCCTTCACAGAACATCAACAGGAACATGTTAGGAACTGGGTTAAAACCACTTAAAACCACCATTAAAACACAGTCTTTACTAGCATTATGAATAAGAAATATAAGTTTAACAAATGATAACAGCGCTGTAGGTAAGATTTAACAGCCAATATTGGAGTGGAATTTGTAGCCTGGTCCAGTATTATCCAGTATTCATTCAAATTGAAAAACAAGTATTCACAAATATGAATAGACTAGGGAAAAACCCAGTTGTGGTGTTTCCTGGTATAATACCCAGTTGTTACTGGACTTCCTACTGAAGTGGTGCTGTTACTAATGGTTCACAATACAAATGTTGTGTAGTTTAGAAAATAAAATATTAAAATAGGCTCCCTCCTACAGCCTGATCCCAGATCATATGTTTTGTATATTATTATAACTTTCATATTCTAGTGTAATGTATATTGTGTATTAAAATACATGTTATTAGTGAACCTACAGAGATGTTTTGTATATTATTATAACTTGAATATTCTAGTATTATGTATATTGTGTATTCAAATACATGTTATTAACAAACCTACAGAGATGTATTGTATATTGTTTTGACTTTAATATTCTAGGATAATGTATAATGTATTGTAAAACATGTTATTAGTGAACTGACAGAGATGTATTGTTTATTATATCACATATATGTTTTGTATATTATTCTAACTGTCATATTATAGTGTAATGTATATATATATATGTATTTACAATCTAGTCTAATGTATATTGTGTATTATAATACATGTTATTAAAAAACCTACAGAGATGTTTTGTATATTATTAAAACTTTAATATTCTAGTATTATGTATATTGTGTATTAAATATATGTTATTATTGAACCTACGGAGATGTATTGTATATTATTATAACTTTCATATTCTAGTATTATGTATATTTTGTATTAAAGTACATGTTATTAGTGAACCTACAGAGATGTTTTGGAGGCTTTGACCACTGGCAGCAGCCTCAGAAGACCCTTCTCTGAAGCAGAGTATTTCTTCAGGTCAAACACGTCCAGCTCCTCTTCTGATGACAGTAAGATGAAGACCAGAGCTGACCACTGAGCAGGAGAGAGACCTTCTGTGGTGAGACTTCCTGATGTCAGGTACTGTTGGATCTCCTCCACCAGAGAACAGTCGTTCAGCTCATTCAGACAGTGGAACAGATTGATGCTTCTCTCTGGAGAGAGATCTCCACTTATCTTCTTCTTGATGTAAGACACAGTTTGCTCATTGGTCTGTGAGCCACTTCCTGTCTGTCTCAGCAGACCTGGTAGGAGAATCTGATTGGTCTCCAGAGAGAGGCCCAGGAGGAAGCGGAGGAACAAGTCCAGGTGTCCGTTCTCACTCTGTAAGGCCTTATCCACAGCACTCTGGTAGAGGAGTTGGACCTCTGTTTTAGGTTGTTCTTCTGAGAGCAGATTGACACCAGTTGTCATGAAGGACAGGAAGACATAAAGAGCAGCCAGAAACTCCTGGATGCTCAGATGGACAAAGCAGAACACCTTGTCCTGGTACAGCCCACACTCCTCTTTAAAGATCTGGGTGAACACTCCTGAGTACACTGAGGCTGCTCTGATATCCATGTCACACTCGGCCAGGTCTGCCTCGTAGAAGATCAGGTTGCCTTTCTCCAGCTGGTTAAAAGCCAGTTTTCCCAGAGAAACAATGATCTCCCTGCTCTTTGAACTCCAGACTGTATCTTTTTCAGCTCTGCAATAGTACTTCCTGTCCCCCTGTATGGACTGAACCCTCAGGAAGTGGATGTACATCTGAGTCAGAGTGTTGGGCATCTCTTTTCCGGTTGTTTTGAAGATGTCCTCCAGAACTGTAGCACTGATCCAACAGAAGACTGGGATGTGACACATGATGTGGAGGCTTCGGGATGTCTTGATGTGGGAGATGATTGTGCTGGCCAGAGTCTCCTCTCTGAATCTCTTCCTGAAGTACTCCTCCTTCTGTGGGTTGGTGAACCCTCTTACCTCTGTTACCATGCCAACACACTCAGCAGGGATCAGATTGGCTGCCGCAGGGCGTGTGGTTATCCAGATGCGAGCGGAGGGAAGCAGGTCGCCCCTGATGAGGTTTGTCAGCAGCACGTCCACCGAGGTCGACTTTGTGACATCGGTCCAGATCGGATATTTCTTGAAGTCCAGAGGAAGTCGACACTCATCCAGACCGTCCAAGATGAAGACCACTTGGAACAGGTCGTATCTGCGGATTCCTTTGGTTTGAATAAAGAAGTGATGAAGAAGTTCCACCAAGCTAAACTCTTTCTCTTTCAGTAAATTCAGCTCTCTGAAAGTGAAGGGAAGCGTGAAGTGGATGTCATGGTTGGCTTTGCCTTCAGCCCAGTCCAGAGTGAACTTGTGTGTTAAGACGGTTTTACCAATGCCCGCCACTCCAGTTGTCATTATTGTTCTGCTTGGTTGATCTTGTCCAGGTAAGGGTTTAAAGATGTCTTCAAGTTTGATTGGTGTTTCCTCCTTGGCTGGTTTCCTGGAAGCTGTTTCAATCAGTCTGACCTCATGTTCCTTGTTGACCTCTCCACTGACTCTCTCTGTGATGAAGAGCTCTGTGTAGAAGTCATTCAGATCTGTTGACTGTCCTGCTTTAGCGATTCCCTCAAACACACGCCTGAACTTCTGCATCAGATGAGACTTGATGTTATGTTGGCACTGGACTGCAGCAGTTCCTAAATGAGAGAACCCAGAACACAGGTCTTATACGTGATATTGACACAACAATATGATTGGTGTAATGACAGTACTATAATACATTATAATGAACTATTACTATACTATTACTATTACTGACTTGATATGCTGATATAACAAGATAGTGTTGCATCTCTTCAGGTATGTTGACAGGCTGTTGATCTGCAGTATATTGTGTAACATTCTTTAACCTAATAGATCCTCAATAATATATATTATATATATATAATATATAACAATAACCCTAAATATCTGGATTAAACCACTAAAGCTGAAAGCCCCTACAATAACCCTATATATCTGCCCTTGGATTAAACCACTCAACCTGAAATCCTCACATTAACCCTACACATCTGGATCAAACCATTTGACCTCCAATGCCTCGTTTCCACCAAGCTGTTTTGAGAGCTGGTTCGGAGCTTGCGCGTCATCTCGAACCAGTTCTTTGGGTTTCCCCCGCAATGGAGCCACTTTCTGGCTCCGTTAAGTGGTGTGTTTGCGGCTCCACTTCGAATCTGGGCTAGCCAGCAGGCTCCACTGCGTCAGGGGCTGGGGGCGGGGCTTATCGGGCTGGGGGCGGGGCTTATCAGACAAACTCAAAAAAACTCAACGTTTTTTTCCGCCATCTTTAAAATCAGTCAGTGGTCCGTGGACGAGACAAACTGCGTTTGTTTGCGTTGTTGTCCTCGGCAGAAGGTCACAATAAACTAGAGGAGCTTCTAGAACAAACCGCTATTAGAAAAACTACAGCGCGAGATGTCTTCAGCGGGGGACAGGACCGAGGAGCTAATCGATAACAAACTGGACGATACGAGGGGCTAATCGATAACAAACTGATGATCCGCTGATGTCACTCTGGTCCTGGTAAGTTTTACTTTATAAATCTTTCCCGTGTTGCCAACCAGCTTTGTATTTATAATCTGTTTAGCGAGCTGCTCATTACCACATCAATATTATGTTCCTATCATCACAAATGAGGAGCTATGATTGCTAGGCTTCTGTTAGCCGATATTAACCTTGATAACGTCAGGATGCTACTTGCTAAAAACAGTAAAGTGTAATGGAGTCATGTTTTAATTCACTTTTCTCTTGTTTTAGTTGTTTATGGAGTCGTCTTCCCTGGACGATGCGATGTGGAGCTACCGCCCCACTGGGCTGCAGCTCACAGGAGCCCCTCAGCCCCTCGGAGCTTTATTAACATGGACTTATTACACTGCACTCTAAACTTTTACATTTTGTGATTACTGTATATTGTGTATTTAATGTTTTTTGTTTTTTTAATTAAAACATTTCTATTTTTCATACAATGTCCGCTTCATTATGCTTTATCAACCGAGAAACATAATACAAAATGACTGTTTTGAAGAAGAAAAGGCAAATGGTCCCTTCTGTTTAAGTACTCTATTAATGTAGCTCTAACGTCAAGTCCATTTTATTAGTATAGTCCTTTATCACAGTTAGGGGCTTCAACGTAATCGCGTCCATAGCACTAAAGACGAGCAGCTGTTTGTAGCCTCAAAGCCAGGCGCAACACTTTAACATCCATCATGTAATATACTGTTGTGGAAGTTGGCGCGAGCTGCTGGGAAAGCAGAGACGTTAACAGTGACGTCATGACGTGGCTCTCGGCGAAAAAGTCGGTGGAAACGCAAACCGGTTCTTTGACGGCTCGCCAATTGAACTAACTGCGAACCGGCTCTCGCGCCACCCGAGAGCTAGAACTAGGCTTGCTTTGGTGGAAACGAGGCATAAGAGGATACTTATCTGGAAAAGATAGAAATGTAGAAATATTTTAAACAAGTCTCTGTTTGAGTCTCTTCTGTTTTCAAAAATAAGATTCTCTATGTTTTCTAAATAAGAGTCTCTTCTATGTTTTCTAAATAAGAGTCTCTTCTATGTTTTCTAAATAAGAGTCTCTTCTATGTTTTCTAAATAAGAGTCTCTTCTGTGTTTTCTAAATAAGAGTCTCTTCTATGTTTTCTAAATAAGAGTCTCTTCTATGTTTTCTAAATAAGAGTCTCTTCTATGTTTTCTAAATAAGAGTCTCTTCTATGTTTTCTAAATAAGAGTCTCTTCTATGTTTTCTAAATAAGAGTCTCTTCTATGTTTTCTAAATAAGAGTCTCCTCTATGTTTTCTAAATAAGAGTCTCTTCTATGTTTTCTAAATAAGAGTCTCTTACCACTCCTCAGTATGTCGGCCAGTTCCTCCTGGTTCATCTCCATAAGGCAGAGCAGTGTGATGTCTGTCACTCCCTCTATGGCGCGCCTCCTCTGCTCCTCCTTCTTCCCATCCTCCTCCTCCTCATCCTCCTCCTCCTCCCTCTGACTCTCTGAGCCTTGTGGGTCATGTGGGAAGAGAACCCTCCAGAGCTTCTTCAGCTCCTGGTCTAGAAAAGCGTGTGCGTTCTCCTCAGCCCTCTGGAACAGAACATGAATGAGAACTTTCCTGTGAGCTGAGGACATCAGAAGCATCTGTCCTTGATTCACGTCTGGTCTAAAGAGGGAAGCCTGGAGACTCTGAGCACCACAAGAGATGCTTTTAATGTTCATGTAGAGCTGAAGGCTAATGTCTTGTTGGACTTTTACACACCTTGATCAGCTCTGTTTGACACTGCTGTACAGACCCAGCACTGCTAACCTTTGACCTCTCCTGGTGTCGACTGTGGAGAACACACACACACACAAAAACTTTATTATTTCTCCTGACGTCAAAACATCCATCCATCCATCCATCTTCTCCCGCTTATCCGAAATCGGGTCGCGGAGGTAGCAGCTCCAGCAGGGGACTCCAAACTTCCCTCTCCCTGGCAACATCGACTAGCTCTGACTGGGGGATCCCGAGGCGTTCCCAGGCCAGTGTGGAGATGTAATCACCCCACCTGTACCTCGGTCTGCCCCGTGGTCTCTTCCCAGTTGGATGTGCCTGGAAAACCTCCCTCGGGAGGCGACCAGGAAGCATCCTTACTAGATGCCCGAACCACCTCAACTGGCTCCTTTCTACGCGAAGGAGCAGCGGCTCTACTCCGAGTCTCTCACGAGTGACTGAGCTTCTCACCCTATCCCTCAGGGAGATACCAGCCACCCTCCTGAGGAAACTCATTTTGGCCGCTTGTATTCGCGATCTCGTCCTTTCGGTCATTACCCATTGCTCATGGCCATAGGTGAGGGTAGGAACGAAGACTGATCGGTAGATCGAGAGCTTTGCTTTCTGGCTCAGCTCTCTTTTGGTTACAATGGTGCGCCAAAGTGCACCCAATACCGCTCCCGCTGCACCTATTCTCCTGTCAATCTCACGCTCCATCCTCCCCTCACTCGAGTACAAGACCCCGAGATACTTGAACTCCTTCACTTGGGATAAGGACTCCCTCCCTACTTGGAGTAGACAATCCACCGGTTTCCTGCTATGAACAATGACCTTTGGAGGTGCTGATCATCATCCCAGCCGCTTCACATTCTGCTGCAAACCGATCCAGTGAGTGCTGAAGGTCACATACTGATGACGCAAACAGGACCACATCATCTGCAAACAGCAGCGATTCAATCCTGAGCCCACCATACTGAAACCCCTCCCCTCCATGACTACGCCTTGAAATCCTGTCCATGAAAATCACAAACAGGATGGGTGACAAAGCGCAGCCCTGGCGGAGGCCAACACCCATTGAGAACAGGCCTGACTTTGTACCGAGAATCCGGACACAGCTCTTGCTTTGGGAGTAGAGAGATTGGATGGCCCTCAACAGTGACCCCCGCACCCCATACTCCCGCAGCACCCCCCACAGTATTTCCCGAGGGACCCGATCATATGCCTTCTCCAAATCTACAAAACACATCAACGTCAAAACATAAGTATCACATATCTGGGACACACACACACACACACAGTCTGTTTGAAACTCCTACCTCTCCTCTCTCGAGGAGCGTCCATCTTTAAAGTGAGTAGGAATATCCATAGACCGGTCACTCTTCATGGAGACACAGCTGGGTCCAGGGGATTCTGCTCTCTCCTTCTGCTCTGGGCTTCAACACAACACACACACAGCTTTTACTGACACTAACCATGGTGTCCACACACACACACACACACACACACACACACACGTCAAAACATAAGTATCACATATCTGGGACACACACACACACACAGTCTGTTTGAAACTCCTACCTCTCCTCTCTCGAGGAGCGTCCATCTTTAAAGTTAGCAGGAAGATCCATAGACCGGTCACTCTTCACGGAGACACAGCTGGGTCCAGGGGAGTCTGCTCTCTCCTGTATCCTTCTAGAACAACAAGAGTCAGGATTTATGGATGTTCAATAGATGCTGAATTGTTATAATCTGATCAATCCTCACCTCTTCTTAATAGACTGATTCCCATCTTTAAACCTAGCAGGAAGATCCATAGACTGGTCACTCTTCACGGAGACACAGCTGGGTCCAGGGGAGTCTGCTCTCTCCTTCTGCTCTGGGCTTCAACACAACACACACACAGCTTTTACTGACACTACCGATGGTGTCCTGATACATCACTGCTGAGCTCTGAGATGGACCACAATCACAGACACTTAGAGATCCTCTTCTCAACCCTTAGCTCATGCTTGACATTCAATGCACCATGGACAATGTAAATGGACAATATTATACAATAACTTTCTCCACCTCCTGAGGTGGAGAAAGAGATGACAGTGTGTGAGTCAGGGCTCCCTCTAGAGGTGGAGAAAGAGATGACAGTGTTTGAGTCAGGGCTCCCTCTAGAGGTGGAGAAAGAGATGACAGTGTGTGAGTCAGGGCTCCCTCTAGAGGTGGAGAAAGAGATGACAGTGTGTGAATCAGGGCACCCTCTAGAGGTGGAGAAAGAGATGACAGTGTGCGAGTCAGGGCTCCCTCTAGAGGTGGAGAAAGAGATGACAGTGTGGTAGTCAGAGCTCCCTCTAGAGGTGGAGAAAGAGATGACAGTGTTTGAGTCAGGGCTCCCTCTAGAGGTGGAGAAAGAGATGACAGTGTGTGAGTCAGGGCTCCCTCTAGAGGTGGAGAAAGAGATGACAGTGTGTGAATCAGGGCACCCTCTAGAGGTGGAGAAAGAGATGACAGTGTGCGAGTCAGGGCTCCCTCTAGAGGTGGAGAAAGAGATGACAGTGTGGTAGTCAGAGCTCCCTCTAGAGGTGGAGAAAGAGATGACAGTGTGTGAGTCAGGGCTCCCTCTAGAGGTGGAGAAAGAGATGACAGTGTGTGAGTCAGGGCTCCCTCTAGAGGTGGAGAAAGAGATGACAGTGTGTGAGTCAGGGCTCCCTCTAGAGGTGGAGAAAGAGATGACAGTGTGTGAGTCAGGGCTCCCTCTAGAGGTGGAGAAAGAGATGACAGTGTGTGAGTCAGGGCTCCCTCTAGAGGTGGAGAAAGAGATGACAGTGTGTGTTACCTGAGACCACCGGTGGAACAGATATAAACCAGGCAGTCATTGAGTGCAAGTGTGAATAAATATGAAAACAAGTTTATAAACTGAACCTAAATCTAGACATTCACTTATTCTCACACACACACACACACACACACACACACACACACACACACAGTCTTTTTATAGCTCCTACCTCTTCTCTCTGGAGGAGCATCCATCTTTAAAGTTATGGGGTGGACTCATAGACGAGTCACTCTTAACGGAGACACAGCTGGGTCCAGGGGAGTCTGATCTCTCCTTCTGCTCTGGTCTTCAACACAACACACACACAGCTTTTACTGACACTAGCGATGGTGTCCTGATACATCACTGCTGAGCTCTGAGATGGACCACAGTCACAGACACTTAGAGATCCTCTTCTCACCTGTTAGCTCTGCTCTGGAGGCCATGTTCCCCAGACAGAGAGCTTTTAGAGGTAGGATCCCCCTCCTCTCTCTCCTCATTCATAGCAGACCGGAGACCCCAGCCGATTTCAAGAAGCTGGATTTGCAGGTTAACCGGAGATGTTAAGACAGAATTCAGGGAATAGCAGAATCTTCAGTTTCAGATACCAAGCTTAGACTGATCTCAGTTCAGTTATCACAGTGACTCCTGCTGTGAGCCTCACATGCTGCTTCCCTGAGGACTATACTACCAAGCAGGATGTGGGGTTAGTGAGTCACTTCAGGTTAACCCTGAGGACTATACTACCAAGCAGGATGTGGGGTTAGTGAGTCACTTCAGGTTAACCCTGAGGACTATACTACCAAGCAGGATGTGGGGTTAGTGAGTCACTTCAGGTTAACCCTGAGGACTATACTACCAAGCAGGATGTGGGGTTAGTGAGTCACTTCAGGTTAACCCTGAGGACTATACTACCAAGCAGGATGTGGGGTTAGTGAGTCACTTCAGATTAACCCTGAGGACTATACTACCAAGCAGGATGTGGGGTTAGTGAGTCACTTCAGGTTAACCCTGAGGACTATACTACCAAGCAGGATGTGGGGTTAGTGAGTCACTTCAGGTTAACCCTGAGGACTATACTACCAAGCAGGATGTGGGGTTAGTGAGTCACTTCAGGTTAACCCTGAGGACTATACTACCAAGCAGGATGTGGTGTTAGTGAGTCACTTCAGGTTAACCCTGAGGACTATACTACCAAGCAGGATGTGGGGTTAGTGAGTCACTTCAGGTTAACCCTGAGGACTATACTACCAAGCAGGATGTGGGGTGAGTGAGGTAAATGTCCTTAAAGACCTCTGACCTCTACCTGCTCCTTAATGACCTCGGACCCATACCTGCTGCTTAATGACCTCTGACCCCTACCTTCTCCTTAATGACCTCGGACCCCTACCTGCTCCTTAATGACCTCGGACCCCTTCCTGCTCCTTCATGACCTCCGACCCCTACCTGCTCCTTAATCCCATGTGTTCACTGTCAGTATCTTTGTATGAAGCTGTCTGATAAATGATTAATACATCTTAAGATATGAGGCTGCTTATCAAAGCCATGTTTTATGGCTGTTATACAACATGATTAGGGTAAAGGAGACACAGGTGTGTCTCTCTCTCTCTCTCTCTCTCTCACACACACACACACACACACACACGCACGCACGCACACACACACACACACACACTCTCACACACACACACATTAAGTTACCAGAAGAAGAAAGCTAACACAAGACTAAATAAAAAAGTTCATTCAAGTTAGGTTTGTTAAACATATAAACATATAATATACATATGATACTACATTAACTTAACAATGGTAAATGTCTTTAAAATAAATCACCAAAGTGTTCCAGTTGGAACCGGCTCCCTGGTGCATAACAAGTTTAGAGACATACTCTTTAACCCCTTGGTCAACACTCACTACTCACCTTATAACGCTGTCCACCGTTTAGTTTATAAGGCTTGTTTCCTTAGTCTCCAGAAAGAGAGGAGCTGCCTCCACCTCATGCTGCCTGGCTTCTGACTTAAAGGTTACTTCTGCTTATTGTGATGTCCAAGCTCACGTCTCGTTGTGCTGTTCTCACGTGATTAGAGAGAGAGAGAGAGAGAGACAGAGACAGAGAGAGAGAGAGACGTTAGTTTAAGTGTATTCTTATAAAGTTGTAAGGACTGAAGAATACTTCCCTCTGTTTTCAGAGCATGCAGCCAACGAGGTATGTTGTTGTGTTTGTATTTATTTGAGGTTTATTACTTTACTAAAGTCATCTCCCATGCTGTGAATGTTCTTGTGTGTCTAACATGGTTCTATGTTTGTCATTTATACTGTTTGTTTGTGTGTAGTTTTCACGGTGGATTCGGAGAGGAATAAACCCCTTATGAGAAAGCCACTAGTGTCTGCCTGTGCTTCCAGGGAATTATAATATGTATATAAACATGTGTGTGTGTGCATTTCCATGTGTGTGTGTGTACACAGTATATACAGTGTCTGTATTTCTATGTGCGTGTGTGTGTAAGTATGTGTGTATGTGTGCATGTGTGTGTGTGTATAAAAATGTGGGTGGGTGTTTGTATTGTGATGTATATTTCAATATGTGTGTGTGTGTGTGTGTGTGTATGTATACTGTGTGTGTGTGTGTGTGTGTGTGTGTGTGTGTATGTGTCTGTATACTGTATGTGTGTGTGTCTGTATACTGTATGAAAACTGTATAAAAATACTGTAACCTTGACACTGGTCTTAATGCCCCCAGCATAGCAGAACTATTCATATCTAACACCCCCCACCCACACACACACACACACACACACACACACACACACACACACACACACCACTTATGTAGAGTTAACTACTGGAGCATGTCTTTAATACGTGTTCCCAACACAAGGAATCAATCTTCACTTTAAAGTCCCAACAGGACCATCAGTATCTGTTCCCATGGACCACTTGTATTGATGAGCAGAAGATCAACCAGGATCCCTGCTGCTAACTCATGTGTGTGTGAGTGTGTGTATTTAAGATGTGTGTATGTGTGTATTTCTATATGTTTGAGTATGTCTGTGTATGTTTGTATGTTTATAAATATGTGTGTGTGTTTGTGTGAGTCTGTATGTGTGTGTATTACAATATGTGTGTGTATTACAATATGTGTGTGTGTGTGTGTGTGTGCTTACATCCAAACCGAGCCAATGTTGGCACCCTTTCTCACGTATAAACATATATATATATACTGTATATACACACACACAAGCAGTGATTTATGAACCTTTTAAAGCCAAAAGAGCAACTATTTCCCCCAAGGTGTGTGTGTGTGTGTGAGAGCGAGAGCGAGAGCGAGAGCGAGAGCGAGAGAGAGCGAGAGAGAGCGAGAGAGGAACTGAGAGTAAGATGCACGGATACTTTTACAGCTCCGTTAGTTTATAAATAATATATAAATAATAATATATAATATATATATAATAATATATAAATAATAATAATAATATATGTATATAATATATATATATATATATATATATATATATATATATAAATAATAATATATATATATATATATATATATTATCTCTATATATAATAATATATAAATAATAATAATATATAATATAGTCATGACAGAATCAGTCCCAGGCTGCCGGTGGATTCTGAAGGGGCTTGAAGAGGGCCCGGATGCGTTTCAAACCCGCCAAATCCAGATCAATGGTGCTGAGGAAAGGGAAGGTGGTGGACAAGTTCCGGTTTAACATCGCAGACACAGCCATCCCATCTATCTCAGAGAAGCCAGTCAAGAGCTTGGGAAAAGTTTTTGACTGCTCTCTGAGAGACACAACATCTATCCAGTCGACCTGCACTGAGTTGGATGGCTGGCTGAAATCCGTGGACAAGTCAGGCCTACCTGGGAAGTTTAAAGCCTGGGTCTACCAACATGGCATTCTTCCCAGGATTCTGTGGCCCCTCCTTGTCTATGCGGTCCCTATCTCAACAGTTGAGACCCTAGAGAGGAGGGTCAGCAACCACCTCCGGAGATGGCTTGGGTTACCAAGGAGCCTGAGCAGCATTGCACTCTACGGGAACACCAACAAGCTGCAACTGCCTTTCAAATCCTTGGAGGAGGAATTCAAGGTAACTAGAGCCAGAGAAGTGGTTCAATACAGGGACTCAAGTGATCCGAAGGTGGCTAAAGCAGGGATCCAAGTGAGGACTGGCAGGAAATGGAGGGCAGAGGAAGCAGTTCAAGAGGCAGAGGCAAGGCTGCGTCACAAGAGCCTGGTGGGAGTGGTCACACGAGGTCGAGCTGGGCTAGGATCCTTTCCAACTCCCCAAATGAACACCAGGGGGAAGGAAGGGCGCCGTCTTGTTCAGGAGGAGGTGAGAGCAGCAGTGGAGGAGACAAGAACCTGCAAGGCAGTGGGAATGAAGCAACAGGGAGCTTGGACGAGATGGGAGAATGCGGTTGAGAGGAAAGTGACCTGGGCTGAGCTTTGGAAAGCCGAGCCTCACCGCATCAAATTCCTAATCCAGGCAGTGTATGATGTGCTTCCAAGCCCGTCAAATCTGCACACATGGGGCATAGCAGAGACACCAGCATGCCCATTGTGTTCCAAGCGAGGAACCCTGGAACACATCCTCAGTTGCTGTACAAGGGCACTTGGAGATGGACGGTACAGGTGGAGGCATGACCAAGTCCTGAAGACCATTGCTGAAGCCATCAGCGCAGGACTGGCGTGGTCAAAGCAGTTCCGACACTCCAAGGACACCATCGCCTTTGTCAGAGCTGGGGACAAGCCAACTTCTGCCAGAAAAACATCTGCAGGCATCCTGACGTCTGCAAGAGACTGGCAGTTGTTGGTGGACCTTGAACATCAGCTGAAGTTCCCCAGCCATATTGCAGTCACCACCCTGCGACCAGACATTGTTCTTGTGTCTGAGTCCACCAAGCAAGCTGTGCTGCTGGAGCTGACAGTCCCGTGGGAAGATCGCTTGGAAGAAGCCTTTGAAAGGAAGCTCTCCAAGTACGCAGGACTGGTCAGCGACTGTCAGCAGGCTGGTTGGAGAGCAAGGTGTTTCCCGGTGGAAGTTGGATGCAGAGGATTCGCAGCCCGTTCCTTGGTCAGAGCCTTCAGCAGTTTAGGCATCGAGGGAGTGAGAAAGAGGAGAGCCATCCGCAGTACCACCGATGCGGCAGAGAGGGCCTCAAGATGGTTGTGGCTCAAAAGAGGGGAGCCATGGAGTCATGGTAGCTAGCTAGCCATCTGGACACAAGCTGGGGTCTGATCAGCCCCGGCTGGGTCACCTGGAGGAGGGCGTATGATGTTGCGAGACCCGAAACGTCCTATGATTCCAGGAACATCACTGAAGATGTGTCCAGACTAGGCATCAGTAGATGTATGTACACAGTATATATAAATATATATATAATAATAATATATATAATACTATATAAATAAATATGAATATATTATATATATATAAATATATATATAATATATATATAATAATATATCAATAATAATAAATCAATAATAATAAATCAATAATATTTTGGGGGGGGGGTCCAACGTGAAGTCCAAGGGGGGGGGGGGGGAGGTCCAACGTGAAGTCCAAGGGGGGGGGGGGGGGGGTATTTGTGATCGCGAAAATTGTGTGTGGCTTTTTTTAACTGCAAATGATAGTCGTGAATCTGTCGGAATCAAAATTCCTTTATTCGTCACCCTTACATATTAAACAGACTTACATAATACCCCCACTTTGGGAACCCCTGCTGTAGACCCCCCCCCATTCGAAAATTCAGTTGTTCTAGTCAGACGGACGTCACGGAGGAGTCACTTTATGCCTTATCTCATTTAGGCAGATCAGATTGTCGCAGCCAATTCCCAATTGTACCATAGTTGTAAAGCAGAGTCCATTTAGTGATGTAACAGCCCAACAGACCACCACACACAGGCTATCGGTTAAAGGGACAGTCTAACACGCTTCACGTGAAAAGGCTTAACGTAACTTAAAGTTCCAAAATTGCGATCAATAATCACCAAATGTCTCTGGCATATGTCTTGTCATTAGCACTTTCACCTGTCAAAATTAAAGTGAAAAGGTGAAAGTGCTAATGACAAGACATATGCAAATTAGGTGATTATTGATCGCGGGTTTGTAACTCTTAGTTACGTTAAGTCTTTTCACGTTAAGCGATGCAAAGAAAGATCAAGTCAAAACTCTCAATTCAAATGCACAACAATGCTTAACAAACCAAAGACAGCCATTAACTAATCAGTCAACAAGTGTGTGGAAACAAAATGCAACAACCAGCTCAACGAGACGCAACACTGAGACAAAACCAGCAAAGACAAATGAGTCTCACTCACCAATGATGTTCACTTAAAGACCAAATCCATTCTCCTGTCCTTCTGGATGAATGGTGCGACCACCATCAGGTCATAAAGATGATCACTTTTCTGATCCTAAATAAGTTGCCTTTCCTATTCCCTGCCCTCTGGTCGGTCCCAAACAGCAACACTCCCAGCAGTAGAGCCTCTCGTGGCTAGTAGAGCCCATTAGCCACGGGTATCTTTCCCAGTTGCTAGCCTGAAAATGGCGAACATAGCCTGCTTTAACAACTTGATTCAGCTCAAGATTGTCAGGCGTTGGACGGCCTTTTTAATAATGTCCATCTTTACATTGAATGGTCGTCTTGAAAATGGGTCCGACAATAAATCCGCAACGACATCATCTTCGCCTGTTGCCATTTTGACTTAAAATCCTACGTAGAAACAACGTAGCACTACGCTAGATCCCCTCTCGCTCCAGCCAGTAGACCTCCTAGCTCCCTATTGAGCTGTGGGGAAATCTGAAAGAATACGCCCATTGGCTACAAATCACTATATGATTGGTTGATCAAATTGTCAATCCAAACGTACGCTCTTATTCAGTCTGAGGGCAAAAGTCATCGGGAATACTTTGGTTGAAGGATATTCTTCCCAACAACCCAGAAAAATATCTGATTGGTTGAATTGTTTTTCCAACACAAAACCACTCAAATGCGTCGTGCATGGACCGAGAAAGACAAACAAATCAACGTAACTGTAATATAACAGGTAACAACACAGATACCATTCTCATTTAGTCATTTTATTAAATTGTATTACATTTTATTAAATTGTGTTACTTTATTAATACAATTAATATATTGTTTTGGTTTCATCTGAGAGTTCCAGGGTCTTCTCTGAATACCTTGAAGGCCCTGACGCTTCACCACTGATATATATATATATACATATATACATATATATATATATATACATATACATATATATATATATATAAAAATATACGCACCGTATATATTAGTCTTACACAAACACACAGAGACACAGAGACACAGACACACACACACACACACACACACATTCACACACACACACACATCACGTCTTTTAAAATAAATCACCAAAGTGTTCCAGTTTGAACCGGCTCCCTGGTGCATAACAAGTTTAGAGACATACTCTTTAACCCCTTGGTCAACACTCACTACTCACCTTATAACGCTGTCCACCCTTTAGTTAGAAAAGGCTTCTCTTTGTCTTCGGAAAGAGAAGAACCGTCTCTCTCTCCGCGTCGCGCCTCAAAAAGAGGAAACGTCTCTCTGTTGAGTCAAAGAGAGGAACTGTTAATTGCTCATTGCTCTACTATTTTATTGCTCTACTATTTTATTGCACTACTGTTTCATTGCAATCTAGCTAGCCTGTTTTGTTTTTGTTTGCCAAGTTAGGCAAATTTGAATACAATGTGTGATGTGTGTTGTCATTATTTTCTAATTAAATGATTTTCTTTATAAAAAAAAGATTTGGTCTTCAAAAAAAATAAAAAATTGTTTTTACAAAAATGAGTCTTGAAAAAGAGGGGTTGTCTTATAATGGGGGTCATCTTATATTCGGGTCAATACGGTATTATTATTATTATCATTATCACAGTTACTGAGAGAGAGAGAGAAAGAGAGAAAGAGAGAAAGAGAGAGAGAGAGAGAGAGAGGGGGGGAGAGAGAGAGAGAGAGAGAGAGAGAGAGAGACGTTAGTTTAAGTGTTATCTTATAAAGTTGTAAGGACTGAAGAATACTTCCCTCTGTTTTCAGAGCATGCAGCCAACGAGGTGTGTTGTTGTGTTTGTATTTATTTGACGTTTATTACTTTACTAAAGTCATCTCCCATGCTGTGAATGTTCTTGTGTGTCTCACATGGTTCTATGTTTGTCATTTATACTGTTTGTTTGTGTGTAGTTTTCACGGTGGATTCGGAGAGGAATAAACCCCTTATGAGAAAGCCACTTGTGTCTGCCTGTGCTTCCAGGGAATTATAATATGTATATATATATATATATATATATATATATATATATATATATATATATATATATATATATGTGTGTGTGTGTGTGTGTGTGTGTGTGTGTGTGTGCACTGTATATGCATGTCTGTATTTCTATGTACGTGTGTGTGTAAGTATGTGTGTATGTGTG
>JANIIK010000877.1:0-2500 GCA_027704905.1 Muraenolepis orangiensis | reverse complement strand
AGACCTTGGTGTGGTGGTAGATGACCAGCTGTCCTGCAATGCCAACGTCACCGCGGTGGCCCGATCTTGCAGAATTGCCCTCTACAACATCCGCAGGATCCGGCCCTTCCTCACACGTGAAGCGGCGCAGATCCTGGTCCAAGCACTCGTCATCACCCGCCTCGACTACTGCAACTCTCTCCTGGCGGGACTCCCCGCCTCTGCAACCAAGCCCCTCCAACGCATCCAGAACGCAGCAGCACGCCTGGTATTCAACCTACCGAAATTCTCCCACGTGACCCCTCTCTTCCGCGATCTCCACTGGCTTCCGGTAAATGCTCGCATCAAATTCAAGACTCTGGTGCTGACCTTTAGGGCAGTCAATGGAACTGCCCCGGCCTACCTCCAGGCGTTGGTCAAACCCTACATCCCAGCCAGAGCGCTCCGCTCAACTTCTGCCAGGCGACTTGTTCGACCTTCACTAAGGTCAACCAAACATCGCTCGTCCAAGACCCAGCTCTTCACGGCTCTGGCCCCACAGTGGTGGAATGAACTCCCGTCTCATGTCAGGACGGCAGAGTCCCTCGCCAGCTTCCGCAAGAGACTCAAGACCCACCTGTTCAGAGTCCACCTGGACTCCTGACCTCCCTTTGTGAAACCCCTAAACTTGCTTAAGTCCTGACATTAATAGCTCTTAGCATGTTGTATATGTTAGCAAGTGTATGTCCTTAATGTTGTTAACACGCTCTTATCACAGCTACTTAAGCAGGTGACCTAGCAGTACGAAATTGTGTTATTCATCTTGTCAATATGAATACTTGTGAACTGCTGTATTTATGTGTTTGCGTACCCCAGTGTTATGCTATTGTCTGCTTCAACTAATGTACACCTTGTAAGTCGCTTTGGATAAAAGCGTCTGCCAAATGCCCTAAATGTAAATGAGGGAGGCGCCATGACAGTCGTATATAACAATGCGTGAAACTAAGGAGGGGATCTCAACTCGGGGGTTTGTTAGTTTTGTATGTTGATTAATTCAGTATTGAGCAAACTTCGTATCAGGATAATCATTGGCTAAATAAATATAGTTTCATCCTTAAATACCGCTTCTGTGTAGAACGTAATCCGACACACACACACACACATACAATCACACACACACAGATACAAACACACACACACACACACACACACACACACACATCACGTCTTTTAAAATAAATCACCAAAGTGTTCCAGTTGGAACCGGCTCCCTGGTGCATAACAAGTTTAGAGACATACTCTTTAACCCCTTGGTCAACACTCACTACTCACCTAATAACGCTGTCCACCCTTTAGTTTAAAAGGCTTCTTCTCTTTGTCTCCTCAAAGAGAGGAACCGTCTCTATCCGTCGAGTCACATAAAGAGGAACCGTCTCTATCCGTCGAGTCACATAAAGAGGAAATGTCTCTCTCCGTCGAGTCACATGAAGAGGAACCGTCTCTCTCCGTCGAGTCTCATAAAGAAGAACCGTCTCTATCCGTCGAGTCTCATAAAGAGGAACCGTCTCTCTCCGTCGAGTCACATAAAGAGGAAATGTCTCCGCGTGGCCGCCTGTTTTCTGCCTTAAAGTTTACTTTTGGTTTCGTGAAGGTGACGTCATCTAGCCCCGCCCCCTCACCATCCTGTTTCTGAACCAAGCGATCACACAACGGATGTTTAGCAACACACTAAATCTGATAGAACCGATTTAACATCATTTAAACCATTTCTCAGACACACACACATTCATATAAATACACACACACATTTATATAAATACACACACACATTTATATAAATACACTCACACATTTATATAAACACACACACATTCATATAAATACACACACACATTTATATAAATACACACACACATGTATATAAATACACACACACATTTATATAAATACACACACATTTATATAAATACACTCACACATTTATATAAACACACACACATTTATATAAATACACACACACATTTATATAAATACACACACACATGTATATAAATACACACACACATGTATATAAGTACACACACACATGTATATAAACACACACACACATGTATATAAACACACACACACACATGTATATAAACACACACACACATGTATATAAGTACACACACACATGTATATAAACACACACACACATGTATATAAACACACACACACACATGTATATAAACACACACACACATGTATATAAGTACACACACACATGTATATAAACACACACACACATGTATATAAACACACACACACACACATGTATATAAACACACACACACATGTATATAAGTACACACACACATGTATATAAACACACACACACATGTATATAAGTACACACACACATGTATATAAACACACACCTGTAGAGCTGATGAATGGAGTCGGAGGCGGCGTGTTTAATGAACTCCACACTTTATTTTTCCATTTAAGTTTAACAGCAGGGGAAACACATCTGCTACTTGCTACTCCAGCTAGCACACCA